>VYZP01019804.1:0-43618 GCA_013400635.1 Hypocryptadius cinnamomeus
TCCTCATAGGAGAGATGCTCCAGTCCCTTCACCAGTTCTGTGGTACTTGAATCCCATCAGATGCCAGGAGCCCAGCACTGTGCAGCATCAGGCAGACCTCTAGTCACAGCACAGTGTGTGCTACACTTGGGCTCATCTGTGCTGAGGTTCTTTGGCACTATGGTCTTGAGCCTTCTGGTAGGGTTTTGTTAGGAATAAACAATGCCATTTGTTGCTTCTACTGTCAGACCAAAGGATGTTACCATGAGAACATGCTGCTTCACTTCAAGATAAAGACAAGGACAAACCTGCTGGTGCCAGGTGGGAGCTGCTTGCAGGCTTCTCTGTGAAGATTAGCTGACAAAGTTTATCCTGCAGCCAGGAGACAGGTGCAGCGCAGCACAGGCCTGAAGGCCAAGCTGTATGTGCAGCACAGCCCAGCACAGTGCAGCAAAGCATAGCACAGACCCATGGCCAACTGTTCCACAGATCACCAGCTCCATAATGCACAACAGTCTTCCAGCTGGGGTCACTGCAGCTGCTTGGCCTAAATCCTAGGAGCAGTTCACTAGAGGACTACAAAGAGAGCCAGGGGTAACTAACTCAGACTTACATGAGTAACTTCTAGGTGAGATGAGTCTTTTCTCATGACAATGCAGAGTAGTCCCCACAACACCAGCTTTTCACTTCATTGTTCTTTAGTCATTAATTATGTCATGGTCTCATGGGAGAATGTAGCAGGTGGGATTTTTTATTTCAGTTCATCATATGTGCACCTACATAGCTTAGATGGGAATGTGGCTTTCCTAAGAGGGAAGACTTTTCCAGGCTTGGTTATTTGCCTAATATCTTGCATTAATTATACCCTATCAATCTCAGTTTCTGCTTATTACTCCAGCTCCCTTGAAGAGCCATGTGACATACCAATAATGCTTACAAAATGTCTATAATAATGTTCCATGTGTTCATATACATGGAACATTATTATAGACATGGTGTGTCTCTGTTCTGTTTTGTTCTGTCCTGTGTAGTGCAGTGTTTTACAGCAGATAAGAGAGGGAAGTCAGTGCAGTGTGTGGCCTCTCACTTGTTGGCAGGTGTTTCACTGCAGGCACACTATTGCTCTATGAATGTTTGTGTATTCATATCACAGTGCATGGAAGAAGTTATGCCATTGGTAACTAAGCACTGTAGAGACCCAGAGCAAAACCAGCCTTTGTTCTAGAGGCTTTGCTGTCTACACTTCCTTTTCCCTGTGAAATAAGGTGTCACTTCTCATCTCCAAAACTGTGAATAATTTGGGACCGTTCTAGAAGAGGCAAACTGCTTTGCTCATAGTGTTACACTGCTGTGATAAAACTCACAAAGACCTCAGGCTGGAATGGGACTGACAGGCTAGAGCCTTGTCCAGAACAGCTCATTGTTCTTCAATTCATTGATCTTCATGGTCATCCATCCAGATAATCCTTTTATCATCAGTACTGCCAGAGGTAGTTTAAGAAAAGGAGAGTATTTTCTCTTCACTTGATTGATTCCTTTCAGGTGGTACAATTATTTCAGAATGCATTAGCTGTTAAATTTTTGTATAAATTGTTTACGGTTTGATTTTAATTATATGTGTGTTTTTGTGTTCTCTGCCTATCACAAGATACAAACAGACTGAACTGAATAATTATGTGAATTACTCACCTTAAACATTTTTTGCCATCTGACCAGTTCTAGTAATATTCTGTCTATGATCTAGGTAATAGTGAAAGATCATGGGATGAGATGATACCTGAGTATGAAGAGCACTTCGCTCCTAGATTGTTTTCTTGTAGAAATGTGCAGAGCTTTGTTGCAAAAAAAAAAAAAAAAGAAGAAACAGTGTGATTAATGTAATATTTTTCAGCCTTTGATACCAGATTCTAATTATATGCATTGAGAATTCAGCCTTTCATACTGTGCATTTCATTTCCTGTTAGCTATATTCCTTGGCATTATGGTCTTTAGCACTCTGGTAGGATTTTCCACTAGGTAACTGATCTATCTGAAATATTTAGAGGATGTTTGTGGCCATTTCTGTATGAGGGGAGAGCAAAGGTCAGGGTAGGGTAGTTTAAAGACAGATGAATTATTTATATATTTAGAACAGTTACTGAAACTTTAGCTGGCCCTAAAATCCCTTTAACTAGACAGCATGTGATGAACAAACAGCCTATTGTGGTTTTTAAATTTTGATAAGTATTATTTGTTATTTTTTACCTCTTTGGTGATAGCGCCTTCTTTTCAAGAGTAGTGGATGCAACACTACTTAAAAATAATTTAATTCGTGTTCATTCAACACCTTTTATTCTCTCAAATTTGTAGTGGTGGTGCCATCTTTTTTTTCTGTTTATTTTATTAATGTCATTGAAGAATTAAGAATTCAGTTACTTTAATTAGTGGAGGCTTTAGTTTCTTGTTGATCAGTGTTGATCAAGATTTGCTGTTGGTGAAAACTGGAATTTTTACTATTAATCTAAACCAGGAGCATTGCAATAACTGGAGTTTTGCTGAGGTGATTCCAGACAAAGTATAGCAGGTTGTAAAATTATGATCTTAATAAGCAAGGTGATAGAAAATTCTAATATGAGGGGTCCTCTAGATGTTTGAGCTTTTGGAAAATGGTCCATGATATCTATGTAGTAGGTAAAGGGAGCCACCTAGAGTTAACCTATAGGAATCTCTATGTATAAATATATGTCTGATCTTCTGCCACTTCCTGCAGCTTAGGTGGCAAACGGAGAGCTAAATGTTAAACCCATGTATCTCTCCTGAGAGCAGGCACCTAAATAAGGTTAGAACCTCCTTTAATTGTTTTTTAAATGCTACTGAAGGGTTAGGATATTTACTGGATTTTATCTTAGAGAGCACTGGGGAAAAAAAGACTGGTACTGAAGTCTCCCTCCTTCCAGTTGAGGATTCTGACTGGTATAGTTGATAATTAAGCTCTTTCCAGTAACTCTTTCTTTGGACACATGATTTCTGTCTCTTAACAGAGAGAGAATAGCTCCTTGTGAGCTATTCTTACTTTCTGCTAGTTAGTAATTGATGGGGTTTGTTACTCCCCTGCAAGCTGGGCTTTTCTGTAATTTTTACAAACTCGGTGGGGAGAGGCACGCTTGGTAGTACAAGTGTGTTTAGGTGTGAGGCCAGAAGGAAAATGCAGCTGTGCCAGGAAGCAGTGCTGGTGACTGAGTAAACAGCATGGCACCAAGTATCCTGGCACAGTGCATGGCACCAAGTGTCCTGGCACAGTGTATTTGAGCATTGCTTTCCCTGTTTTGCTGTAGGTTAAATCTCAGAGCTGCTGGTCATTACAGGATCATACTTCACAAGAGTGAGGTATTAAACTCCAGGCAAATTATATGATAGATAACTCTGTCCTCCTTGCCCTTACCTGCAGCTTCACCTAAATTACACAGCCTTACCTGCTGATTTAAACCTTTCTGAGCCCAGCTGGAGTTGCTCTTCTGTCCCAGAGGTGGCAGCAGTCTGGAGCAAGTGAAGTGATTTCTACACATGCAAGAAGTCAAGCCCTTTGGGATTTTAGATGGAGAGCATTTTGGATATGAAATAGCTCATTACTTCATGAAGTTACTTAATGTTTAGAGTTGAGATTTTGCAATATCACAATTAATGTAAGTGGTTCACTGCACTTGGTGCTAGTGTTCATGCAGTGGCCCAGAGCAGTACTATTGCCACAATAAGCAGAGAGTAGAACAATGAGCAAAGAGGAGCAAGCAGTGCTTGTATTTGACTTGTGGTTCTGGTTTTGCTCCATCTGGGTGCTTGCCACAACACAGAGGTGACCAAATATTTGCAAAGAGTTCAAATCCTCTGCCCTTCCCATCCTCACCCAGTTGGTGGTGAAAGTAGTTTAACCACAGGCGGGTACAGACAGTTCACCGTGGATGTTTGCAGCACTAAAACCAGCTTGCATGTGAATTTTAGTTTATATTGCAGCTTTAGTTCTGTAATTCTTCATTTGTTGCACTGTGAGTTCTTTCACATTACTCTATGGTGTATTTTAGGGACTCTCCAAATAACAATGAATAGATCCACCCTTCTGCAGACACCTCCAAGGGAAAGGAAGAAATCTGCTGAGGTGTTACACATCTCTGCCAGGCAAAGCCTCTGCATGGCTGAGACCTTCCCACCACGTGGGTCCAGAGCTTTTTAGAGAAGAAAACTGGCTGCTTTTTAAGACACTGTGAAGTTGTTGTAAGCAGTTTTTGGTGGCAAGAGCAAGCTGCCTGGAAGCCTCCTCATTGCTGGCCCAGTTTTGACTGCTCCTCTCTATCATCATCCCATGGCACTACAGCTTTAATAAGACTAGTATTGTTTTAGCAGATGAACCCAGAGGGAGTTGTGGAACACTTGGCACAGAAAGCAGGACAGAGTCTGGAGCCTGACTGTTCTTTGGCTCTGACTTTCCCTTTCAAACTCAAAATCCCACAGTCTGTTCCTGTGGTGTTTCCAGTTTCCAAGAGCTATCAGCATTGTCTGTGAGACAGGGTGAATATTTGTCCTTCACAATAAATCCTTAGGCCAGCAAAGGAAGCAGTCAAGTAGATGTGTCTTAGGTTGCCTTTGCTGTCTTAACCTGAATGGCCTGACGTCTTTTAGAGAGCTGTGAAACTTTGTTTTCTTGTTTTGAGACTAGGAGGATTTTTGGGTCCTGGGCTGTGCCAGAGGCTGGGCACAACTCATTACATTGTGGCAATTGGCCATAGTCATTCCCCAACCATGACTGAGGACTCTGGCTTCAAATTGGAGACAGCTTGTTGAGTAAGACAGATGGTATTACCTGGTTTGGAAATACGGTGATTGAGAAGCTGCTTCACATACAGCATAGCCTTGTACTTGGCAAAGGGAGGCTGGTGCTGGGAGGTTTAAAGTGACCAGCCCCTTTAATGTGTGCTGCTTTGCAATTCAGAAGTGGTACACTGGTTTCTAGAGCCAGCTAAGTTATGCCCAATCCAAATTCCAGAATAGTAGAGAAAGAAGGATTTCAGTGCAAAGAATGTTTTCAGTGCTCTGCACCATGGAATTCTTTACCAGTTTGAACTGCAATGTTTTTCTTATAACTTGACTTTAACACGTGTGTGTTTAAATCAATTTCTAAATCTCTTAAGAGTATCAAACCTTGAATACAGGATAGCTCTGCTGATTCCAAGTGAAAGCATTCAAAATGGGTTATGAAGTGGATATTTATTCTGCCTAGTCTGTTGTTGTGTTTCTATGCTAACAGTACCCTTGTTGTTACCGTGTAATCAACTGTTATAGAAACAATACATTGTCCCTAAGGTAAGTTTAGAAAAATGTTCACCCACAACGCACCCACTGGATAAACCCAGTTTTAGCAACATAGTGTTTAAAGGCTTATACCTTGTTCATAGAGCATCAGCAAGATGTGCTCACCTGAAGCCATCCTCAGATTACCAGTTTCCCTGTATTGTTCCTCAGGCCCTACATGTCCATTGGAACACTACGGGATCAAGTCATCTATCCAGACTCAGTGGAAGACATGCATGAGAAAGGCTACCAGGATCAAGATCTGGAGTCTATTCTGCATATGGTTCATCTCTACCACATAGTTCAAAGAGAAGGAGGTAAATTGCATATTTTTGGTAAAAACTTGACAAAATCCATTCCTTGCATGTGTGTTTTAGTGTGACTGACCTTTACTAACTGAACCAGCAAAACTGGATTCAGACCTTTGTGGTTGTGGGAGCTACACAGACACATGGTTGTTGTTCCTGATGCTAACAGAGGAAGAAGAGCTGAGTGCTCCTCCCCTTCCCAGTAAATCCATGCCCAAGCTGAAGATCCGTACTATCTTGTGGTGGCCATTCTTTTCCTGGTATTGTGGGATCACTTACCTTCCTTGATTTTCATAAAAACTGTCTTAAAACATTGTAATGTCACTGACTACATCAACTTGAAAGCATGTGAATGAGAGAGTCAGATCTGCTTTCACCTCCCTAGTTTGTGGGATCAGCAGAACTATGTGCCTTGAAAAGGGGTGTCTGAGACCACCTCACCAGAGTGAGCAAGTTAAAAATAACCAAGCAACACTGGCTGGCAGTAGAATGTTGCCATCTACTGCTTGCTGTTTCAGTTGCCATGTGTTCTCAGCGTTGTTTGTTCTTAGAGTTGGGGACAGTGTCTATAGATATACTGGCACTATAAATCTCAAGATGCTAAAGGCTTCTTTTGTATCTGAGGAACTGGAGCATTTCATGGCTTTTTTTCCCCCAAGCACAGCAATAGTTTTTATCCTTTTGTTCCTGTCAGACACTAATCTCTAGTTTCAATTTCCTCCCCATCATTATGCTTTTTAAACGGACATAGGACAAAGTTGGTAACATTTAGAGAGAAGAAGAAGGATCTTCAGACCCCTTTAAGGGGTGTGCTGAATGTACCCTGCCTTCCTCTTCCAGCTGTCAGGGCTAGTTTTGATCAGGTACTTTGCCTTGTGTGTGTTTGGTGAGTCTCAGGATCATTGTGACAACACAGAGTAGTGCTTCAACCGCTAGGAATCCCAAGACAATGCCTAAATTCCCATTCCTGGATGGCAGCCTGTTGTTCTGTAAAGAGGCAGAACTGGTTTTTTTTTTAAAAGTACGCGTAGATCCTTCAGAGTATTTTCTGCACATTTTAGAGTGGGAATCAGTAATCGTTTACAGCAGCAATTGTATACCTAAAGATACTTCTCCACCATGGGTTAATGCTTCTTTGTAATGTAATAAGAATGTAATAATGACTGTTGTAATAGAAAATAAGAATCTGTCATTATTCTGATTCATGTTATTATTCAAATCTGGTCCTGTAACACAAGAAGTAGGCAGAGCTAAGCTCAGTAACCGGAACAATTGCAGAGAAGGCCTCTCTTTCCTCCACTGACACTACAACTATTCCTGTTAGTATTCCTGAGTCACTTACTTCACTAAATGAGGTGCTCAGATTGCAGAAGAACAAGCAGGAATGTTGGAATGAGCAGCTGGAGAAGGAGGAGCAGTTAAATTGTCAGTGGTAAGAAGTCACTGTGGAGTGTGTGCATTCACTGTGTGCTGGTACTTGTGGTTGGACTGCACAACACGTGACCCTTGGCTGGCAAAGCCACCCCCCAGCAGTCCCTGAGTGCACATGGTTGTGGTTTCTGACCCTGCAGCTGGAGTGTGTAACTGCTGATGGGGCAGTCACTGTGCCCCATGTCCAGGATGCCTTGGCTACAGTCACTGAAACCCCAGGTTTGGATCAGTCTCATGCTGCTTTCCGTGCCAATGAAGGTATTTATTGCTGACCCTGTTCTTGCTCTTCTGCCTGTCTGCCTGCACATCCACAACACACACAGTGTATTACAAAGGCTAGAGGACACTGTTACTGTTCACTGGTGACAGTGTGGTAACAGCTCAGGATAAGGGCACACTGTGCAGAAGTTTGCACAAACAAATGTTGGGGAAAAAAAAAGCGTCTTAGATGCTTTGTGATCTAAAGTGACAGAAGTGGGCAAAGCCGGAAAACAGGGAGAGAGATTACCACATACCAGGAAGTTTTTAAGACCATAATATACTTACTTGTTCCCTTTTCTTCTTGGGCATTTACAGGAGACAAGTGCCAAGGTAGGAGCAGAGAGGAAATCTGTGACATATGATTTGACACATTACATGGATTTCATATGCTTAGATATTTTTTAAAGCTGCCCTGGTCTGGGACAAAGACTCATGTTCTGGGGTTTTCTGAACCAGCAAGACAGAAATACTTGCTGAAAGTGAACAGTTGAAAATTTTCCTTTATACATAGATTAATATTTTTTAATTCCAATTTTTATTTTATTCTTTTTCTTAAAATCATATTTTTAAACTAAAAATATTTTTATTAAAAATGGAACATTCTTGTTTATGAAATAATGAAAAGTCTCATATAAACCTGTTGTGCTTTAACTGATCACAAATGTCATGTGTGTATAATCTGAGACTTTGCAGTTTTGTGTTCTGCTCCTTGTGCATAGTTATGAAAAAGCCAGATGAAGCCAGAGGTGCACAACTTTGACTAAAATTATTTGTTCTGGCATGACATTACTGTTTTTAGCTGAATTACTTCTACATTGCAACAGTACAAGGATCACCACATTCCAAGTATTGTTTCTGATGATGTTTCTGTTGCTGCCAATGACAGAAATTCCTCTCTTTTCCTAGCATTAAGGTTTGACCCAGTTAAAAGGAAGTAAAATAAATAGCCCAATGTGGCATTTAGCTTCTGTGTTACCCTCATGAAACATTTTTCAGTCAGTATCAACAGAATACATCAAATCCACCAAAACAACAATCCCCCTCCCCAGCACCACTGTTCTGGATGCTCCTGAGCCCAAGCCCTTGAAGAACCCCGTGCAGTGGCTGTTGGCAGTAGCCCCCCTTGCTGCTGGAGGCAGAGCTCCCTTTCCACTGAGGCCCACACTAATGTTTTTCTCACCACCTGGGCATTAGATGAATGCTGTTTTATTACTTACCTTTTTATTATCTGTAAGGGGTGCCCCCATCAACATCTGCAAAGTTGTTAGCTCTACTAGAACCATAATTTCATACAAAATGAAGGTTGTATTCAGTGTGTGTGGTGAAAAACCATGTCCAGAAATGGGGGCTAAAAGCATGCAGATATGCAGTACATACACATAAAGTAGTTTCTTCTGGCCTGCTTTGAAAATCTGTGTATATTTAACAAGTGTCAGTGGAAGGCAGCCCTAGGCTGCTGACAGCCTGTCACACCAGAGGAGCCATGAGGCCGTGAGCTGCACCGTGCACGCGTGACTGGGCCTGTCCGGTTGGGGCTGATGACATTACTGAGCAAGTTCAACCTGTTTATGGTTTCTCAGCACCCCAGATTATAATTATTCCTCATTATTTTGCACATTTGTCATATCTTTGGGTGTTGTCCAGGGAGCCTTTGTGCTAGGCCATGTATAAACAGATGGACAAGCCCATTTCCTCTCTCTGAGATTATTTCACCTGATCGCTTTAGCCCTGGATTTGCTTTTGTTACTGGTACCAGCAGGAACTCTGGAGAGCTCTGCCAGCTTTTCCAGTGGCTCTGAAATCCAGAGACATAAATCCCTGCAGTGTCATACTGAGCT
Organism: Hypocryptadius cinnamomeus; assembly: GCA_013400635.1. Taxonomy (NCBI): domain Eukaryota; kingdom Metazoa; phylum Chordata; class Aves; order Passeriformes; family Zosteropidae; genus Hypocryptadius; species Hypocryptadius cinnamomeus. The sequence continues at coordinate 9,137 of VYZP01019804.1, forward strand.
GGGGCTCATGCAATCCATGATCTCTTTGTTCCTTGCTCAGCTCCGGGTTGTCCTTGCATATTCATCCTGCACAGCACTGGGCTCTCTTTACATACACTGTGAAAGAGGCTTCCATGCCTAAAAACTCAGCAGGGGTGGACTCTCTGGCTGTGATCTGCTGTGTTGGCCTTTCTTCTGTCCTTTAGTCCATGTCTGATAAGGTGCTTTGGAATGTAGATCTGAAAAAGGAACTTTTAAGCTTATCTTTTCATGGCAGCTGAATGGTCATTCTTGCATGAAAATGCAAGGATTCACAAAGATGAAGGATGCAGAGGACTGTGGATCCCAGGAGTAACCCATTTGGGTTTTGCCAAATACAGCTTGCATTTTCCATCAGAAAATTGAGATTAAAGGAATTATAAAAGAAGCCGTGCAAGAAAACAAAATGCTGCTATCCTGAGGCTATCACTAGTTTTTGCTGGCAGCTGTATGTATTTCTGCTGCTGTTACTGTGCCCTAGCACATCAACCATGCTCTTTGTCTTACTGGCTGCAAAAGCTATAACAAGAAGGTGGGCTAGGAATTTGGACTCTGAAAGCCAGGATTGTGCTTGCACTTACTGAGAGATTTGTGCTGCATTCATGGGCGAGCCATTTCATTTCTTCATTTCTGAAGTGGATGTAGTTATGGGTGACCTAAGCCACTGACTTGGCTGTTATTTCCAGAATACTTAAATACCTTCACTGACCTGTGCCATGTCAGCAGGAAGAAACAGGTGACAAGTAGGTGTACTATTGTTTCCAGACAGGGGGGAGTCAGTTTAGTGTGAGTTACAATGCCTAAATGTCCAGATGAAATTATTTAGACATTAGAAAAGAGTTTTTTAAAGGGATAATATAAAATTGCACACTTCCTTATCTGTTGTTTGAGGCATTCCAAGTGGAAAATAGGAGAGTTCAGGGAGGGTGCTAGGCAGGACGAGACAAGATGCACGTGTCATACTCAGTTGTAATGTAAGTTGAAGTAACCACAGAGATGACCATTGTATCCTGGTAAATGAAGGTTAAGTCTTACACCTTTAGAGTAAATAGTATAATTATTTTGCTGACAAGAAGATACTTCTTTTTGAACTTCATTCCCTTTTTGTGTTTTAATAAGCCTTTATAAACCAGCTGATCAGGAAGAAACTGTATGAACACAGGCACTGCTCCCCAAGGCACATGTGCACACATGCACACCCACCCACACCCCAGCTCAGATCCAGGTCCTGAAGCTCGTCTGTATTCTCAGCTTAAAAATAACAGAACATAAGCAGCACCTTGAATGTTGTCTTCAGAAGCATAGTTGTTTCTATGGCTTTTGTGAAGAACCATTCCCATCCCTTGCCAGAACCCTTTGCCAAAATGGAGTGCTCCAGGTGTTTTACAGTGCTTTTTGGAAGCTCAGGGTGTTGGTGGAGGAGCACTCCAGCTCTCTGTGAGGTCCCAGCACTGGGACTGTTCAGCAATAGCAGCCTGTGTGTATCTGTTTCCTTTGCCAGAGTATATCCAAATGGTGATTCAGCTGATCACTACACAGCTCCATCTTTGTTGGGAGCCTGCTGAGAGAAAGCACTTTATGTGCTTCTGGGAGGGTGCCCGCTGTAAGGCTGCCTCCTTACACAAGAATAGAAGGAAAATAGGGAAAAACTATAGGATCACTAAAGGTGATGTCTTTCTTGCATATGCCTGTTTTTTTAATCTAACTTTGTAAATATTTATTTTAAAATGATTACATTATTTTTTCTAATTTTATGTAGAGCAAAATCTTGAAATTCAGTCTCTGTCATTATCAATTACTGGTTTTGGTCACACAGCCCCCCATCAGATGTTTCACTGATGTTTTGTTCAGTCCTGCCAAGCCCTGGTATAGCACCAAGCATGGACAGAGCAGTACCAAGCCTCCTGCACCTTCATAAGACCCATTGTCTCATATTTGTTCAGGTATCAGAAGTAACACAGCCCACCCTCCTTGCTTTATCTTGTTTATAGTCTTTTCTGGCAAATATTTATTTTAAGTTTGGCAATGGCAGAGAAGGGGTTTTGACTGTGTTATTAACTTCTTAGTTAGAATATTTCTGGGGCTGATCTGAAAAAATGTTCTTTTCCTCTCAGCCCCACTTCAGCCGCTTGCCTCATGAATAGATGATCTGTTGAGAAAAATGTCTTATCAGATTTTTTTTGCTACATCCACACTGTTCTTTTTGAAAACTCATCTATTTTGCTACTCTATCCATCTGGATTGTTTGACTGAAAACTTATTTTCAGTAAGGCAATTTGTTACTTTATTTTTTTCTGTAGGAGGAATTAATCATGCCCAAGTACTCACAGAACACCAATCTGCTGTAAGATCACAGATGAAATGCCTCGTGCTCCTGTTGCATGTACCTGAAAGTGATAAAGGAATAAATCAGTTAGAGACCATGCAGAATATTAAATAAGGATACCCCATGTTATAGCAGTTGTGGGTTATTTTTAAATACAAGATAGTAGCAAATTTTTATCTAAGATTCTCCTGTCTGATTGTAGTTTTACTTCCTGTCTGTGCTCATAGATACATCCCTTTGTCTGCAGTTGTGTTTCTGTTGGGTTTGCTGACAATTTTCTTTGCCTACAGTAGTGAGTGCAGTCTGACACTGCTCTTTATTTTTTATACTTTATTTATTTTACTTTGCTTTTAAATTTCCACTTGTACCTTTCAAGAAAAAATATAGAATTGTTCTATTAAACAAATATGACAGAATAAAATTACTAGTTATATACAGGTCAAAGAGTTTTTTTCAAAGAGATGGTAAGTAAAGTTTTTTGACAATATCTATATGACCAAAAAGTCTAAATTCCACTTTCAAATTTGTCATGATATAAGGGACATTTTTCCAGTTGATTGCCAGTGGATAAGCATTGAGGTATTTCAGAAGATGTGATTCAGTAGCCTGAGCTGTCTCTTCTGCAGTTGAAATGCTCTTTATGATTCTGGTTACAAATTGCAGAGGTGTTGCAAGTAAAGCTGCATTTCCTACGTAAACTTACATTGTTCTGACTCATTTTGTTTGCATTTTTTTTAAAAGGCTGGGATGCTATCATGGATTGGAAAGATGTCTTATCAGGAGGAGAAAAACAAAGGATGGGCATGGCCCGGATGTTTTACCACAAGTAAGTGTTATGGTTCATTCCTTAAGAAGCATTTGAAAATGACAAAGAGCTTTGCAGATTTCCTGTGACAGTTTGAGCAGTAGTAGACTATAATCTGCATGCAATGTGCAACACTGTCTAGCATAGGACCTGCGTAAATCCTTTTGTTTATTTATTCAAGCTCTGTCTTTGTTTTGGATAATGCTTCTTAAGCTTTGCTTTTGGCAACAGAGCATTGCATTTTTCAGACATTTCTTTCTGTAACATCTCAGGTACAAGCATCTTTCCTCCTACAAATGCTGCCAAAGCGTGATGGACTGTTGCAAGAAGCTCTTGGAGTTTGAAAGCCAAGCTCCTTAACCTTTTTTGATTTTGGAGACTGCAAGCACATAAAGGCAGCCCAGTCCTTACATAGCAGTGGATAGGAAGCTTCAAGATGGCTTTAGCTACTGCATAACTTGATGAGTACAAAATAATACTAGGTCAGACTAGGACATAGAAGTTAGATCACTGTGTACTCAAATGGGACAGGAAATAAACCCCATTTTTCCTGGAAGTTGTCTTTTCACCTGAATAATGCATGGAAAGTTCATGTTGTTTCCAGCCAGCTTCCAGCTGTAAATAAGAGACAGCTGTCTGGCAAAAATAGCTCTCTACTTCCTGTTGTTCTTTCAATTAAACCTTGTACATGGGAGTACTGTCCAAAACCGAGAAGAGTAACGTTCTTTGTCTACTTTTAAAAGGCCGAAATACGCATTGCTGGATGAATGTACCAGTGCTGTAAGCATTGATGTCGAAGGAAAGATATTCCAAGCTGCAAAAGCTGCTGGGATCTCCCTGCTTTCCATAACACACAGACCTTCTCTTTGGTAAGTATATTCAGGGATTTTTCATGGTCCTTGCTTTTAGCTCTCTGACAAGCAGTGGATTGGCCTTTATTCTTTGTAGTGGGGCAGTTGTTTAATCAATATCTACTGCAGTTTCTAAGATAAGTTGTCTACAACAGTAGTGATGTAAATTAATTTAACTATTTTTTTCATTCTTTGAAAGGTATTTATTCATCCCTCTTATTTTTCTAATGTGTTTCAGTTATTAACATGCACATGTCTAAGAGGTAATTAATTAGTCTATGCCACAGCCACAACAGGTATCACCAGATTATTCTGTAAAGGTGACAAGATACATGAGGTGTCCTGGGGGAGTTTACCAGTGCAGGGAGAAGATGGGAAACATGGCAAGTGGTTAAACTATTCTTCGTTCTTCCATAGGAATACTATGTCTGTTTTTTTAACAATTGTGTCCTATATCTGCAGCATTTAACTTCTTGATTTTTTGGCAGTTTGGTGATGGAAACATAGAAGGATGTGTTAAGCATTTGGTATCACAAAGGATAATATGCAAAAATGGTGAATATTAGTCTGGAGATGAGTCTCTTTTCAGTCCCATGTCATAAGCTATTGAGTTTATTAAAACTCTCACGTTCCCTGGATGAGATTTACAATCAGTGTTTTACGATGCATTTTACCTTCTATAATTTATAATGATAAATTACGCAGTCATACCGGCAGCTCTGAGGGAACTCTGTGCTCTTTCTCTGGCACCTCCTGAAAAATGTTTTGTCAGGTCTTGACAAACTCCAGATGTACACCTTTGAATATTTTCAATGCACACACCCTGATAGTCACTGAAAGATCTGTCACTCCTATACAGACTTTTTTATTTTGGCCCCTTGCAAACTGAACCATGTTTTAGGAATAAAGTTACCTTTAGCCAACTTTATAAGACACAGGGGAACAAACTGGGGTGTAATTTGAACAAACTTGAGTTTTATCAGTAGGATCAGGTGCATCATGCCTGCCTCACTGTATTTGCTGCTAAGGAGGTAAGACATCTATCAGAAAAGGAGGTAAATAAAAAAAAACCTGGGACTAGAATTCCTGAGGGAGAAATGAACCTTGTCTGATGCTGCTGTTCTAGCTCCTGGGGAAAAAGGCATCGGATAAAGTTGTAGTGAAGGCAGTTGTAGCCACAATGTTTCTAAGAAGGAGGCAGTAAGAGGGACAGCAGGTGATGAGTGGACCTTCCATGGCCCTGCTGCCCACTCCTGCCAGCATCCCTGCAGGCGAGGGGCTCAGAGACTGGCCATGTGCACTGCAGAGGCCGTGACTGCCCCTGCTGAGAGCTCACAGCAGTGTTGTTGCTTCCAGCTGGCACCCGCTGAATTTCACTATTGGCCTGGGGTAGTCCTGGTGACAGGCTTTGAAATACCCAAATCCCTTATGAAAGAGTGTCCTGGGACGAAGAGTCATTGAAAAAAAAGTCTCACCCAGTGATCCTGAACTGGACAGCTCAAATTCCTCAGAGGCACCTTTGAAAAGAGACACATCCATCCAAATTTGCATGCAAGAAGGAACCATCTGTTCCCTGAGCCATTACTAATGTTTTAATTTCTGCTGCAGGAAGTACCACACTCACTTGCTGCAGTTTGACGGACAAGGTGGCTGGCGTTTCGAGCAGTTGGACACCGCTATCCGTTTGTCATTGAGTGAGGAAAAACAGAGACTGGAATCCCAGCTTGCAGGAATTCCTAAAATGCAGCAGAGACTCAATGAACTGTGTAAAATCCTGGGAGAAGATTCAGTGCTTAAAACAATGGACAAAGAAGAATAAATAATTTATGGTTTATGTTTTTAAAAGTATTTTTTTAGTTAAAAGCATTACAAATTCAGCCATTATCCTTTGCATGCATTGTGACAGAGGCTTAGAGCATAGCAAAGCACAGCCAGCAGAAAATAATGCTCTGAATGCTATGTAAGACTTCAGTGTTTTAGTATTAGGGAGGAAAGTGGTTGAACTGTGAAAAGAAAATAAGCAAGTGCACAGAGTATAAGATTAGTCATTAAAGCTTACGTTAATTCCTAGTGAAAGCCCAATTCACTGCAAGAAATGACCAACACCCTTAGGTTTTCTAGGTGAATTTTTGCCTGAGACTTGGCCTGCAGAATGTGCTCTTGTACCGGGTCACTGTGTGCGTATGACATGCCTGCTACGCAGAGCAACCGGGCATGACACTCAGGCATGGAGCACAGCAGGGGCACTATCTGGGTGAGTATGCAGATGCATGCAAAAATCTCATTTGGGTATAAGAAACATTCTCTCAGCCCATGTAAAACAAGATCTCTGTTCTACTACTGAATAGTATACATGCCTTTACCTGCATTTCCATAGGAAATAATGTACTAGGCTGACCAGAAGACAGCTGTCTGAGCCACCCACTGCGCTCGTGATAGAGAAGCAGGGACAGAGCTAAACATGTAATATACTTGTGCTTTATGCCACTACATAGCTTCAGAGGCTCTTTGCCCTTCATGATACATCAGTTCCTTCAGGGGGTTATTTATGTCCCTTACTCGGTAACCTCTGGTGGTGTGGATGGAGCACTGGGCCTGGCATCAAGTGACTTAGTTTTGGCTTGACTAAATCATTAATCTTCTCTATGGGTCCAATCCAGCTGGCATCCATGTCTGACCCAGTTCCTCCATTGGCATAATCACAGTATAGACACTTGTTTGTTCCATGAGACACTGTGGTGGGAAGGACTGTAGGAGAAGGAAATGGCAGTTTCTAACAGTATGCTGAATTCTCAGGCATGGCTGTCCTGCCAAATGAAATGCTCAGCACTTTTAAAGGTCTGTGAAAAGTTAGAGTATTTGGTAACCACTAATGAATATACCTGCCATATTTTGGTGGAGTGGCTGAACATTGCCCTCCCTGTGAGCAAATGCACTGGTTAAGAGCCTTGCTTTCAGATGCACTCACTGATTGTACATTAGCTTTTCAGTTCAGATCCCCAGTCAGTCAAAAGGTTCTTTAACAGAACTGCCTGAGACAGTGCTGGCCTGAGTGCCTTGCTGAATGCAAAAGCTGGAGAATTAGAAATAAAATGTGAATGTATTTAGGAGGTCCTGTTCTCTCTGACTGCAAGTGCATGCAAAGGGGCAGCTCAGGAGTGAAGACCAGGAGGTGAAAGAAGCTTTGCAGATGGGCAAATGAGCCTTAGCCGAGATGTAGCAATCCTGAAGTTTGTTTCTTTTCTTTTCTTTTTTTTTTTCCCCCTAGAGTGTGTGATTCATTAGAAGATTTCTGTCTGTTCTTAGTCTGAGAGAGGCAGTGCATAAACTGCTAAGAGCTGTTGGGAGAGGAGAAATATTTTAGGGGCATTTGCTGAGCTGGAAATGTTTGAGCACCCTAACATTAATATAACCTGTTTCTTTTTTTCTGTTTGCTTCAAGAAAAAGAGGAAGGTGAATTACCTCCATCTGCCAAATCCCAGTCCAGTGCATTAACCCATATTTAGCCCATATTCCTTCTCAGTGTGCTCAGCTCGCTGCTTGGTATGGCATTTGCACCAGAAAATGGAGCAAGTCTGCTCCCTCCAGTGTCTGTAGCTTGAATGTAACCCTGTAATTTACCCTGGTGACAACAGTTGGTTCCTTTCATTAGTTTTTTCCTGTAGAGCCCCCTGAGACATCTCACTGATACAGAAAGGAATGCTCCTAGGAACCTTTGAACCTAGGGCTGAAAAATTAAGGTTCAAGATAATAAGATGTTGTGTCGTAAAACACAGATGGAGGTCACTGCTGGGGTGGCTGACGTGTATGCATTTTAATTTGCAAATGTCTGTGCTTGTCCCTCTCCCTGAAGGTGAGCTTTCCCCTTTCTCATCTTCAAAGCAAAATTCGTAACTGCTAAGGAAAAAAAGAAGTCAGCCAAGAATCTGTTCTCAGTGAGCATAACCAAGATGACTGATGAGTGTGAAAGCTTGCAGGTTTCTGATTGATGTTTCTCTAAGATGAGATGGATCAGGGCACACCATGCACATACCCTTGTCCCAGCTGCAGTGCATCCTGCTAGCACAAGGCAGGCTCAAAGCCACCTTTCCACAAGCCTTTCCCAAGCCAGGACCTGAGGTGGAAGAAGGGGCATTGCTGTTCCCCACCTCTCCATTAAGCACTTTAACATGTGGCTGGGAACTAAACCAGGGTTATCCACTCCCTGAATGAGTGGGATACTGAAAGGTGCTGAAGAATTGGCCCAGTTTGTCACAGCTCCAGATATCCCACCAAAGCTCTGCCCGTGTCCTTTGATTTGCTGGGAGCCATTATGGGCAGCCCCTGAAATCTGCTGTATGCCTTACAGAGATCAAAGCTGGATATCCCTCATGGCACAAACCAAATCTCTTCTGAGGAAACCATGTTTAGTAGAAGAAAGTTTGTTTGCAGCTTTGTTTTTTTTTAATGAGATTATGCATAAAACATATGAAATTTATATATGTTACGGAAATTTTGATGTTATGAATTTTAATGTTATGAAATTTTGATGAAAACTAAAATCAGACCCGGATCATTCTAATAGTATTTTCTTTGAAGTTCAAAATTTATTTCTTTGATCCAGTAATAGACAACCATTCCTGTTCAGCTGTATAGTGTAAAATACTCTAGCATCTCACTCAGCTACTTGTGTTCCTGTAGGCATGGCAAGAACATTAGAGGCTGCTATGAGAAGAAACACTTCTCTAAACAGGAACTTCCTGAGTGATACCTAGCTGGTTTTAGATACTAGGGGCTCGTTATATTTCAAGTTAGTTTTGTGGCAGGAAGAGAAGCTGCCCTGGAGGTATTTTCTGCAAACTTTCTGTGTTGTTCCAAGGGCTAGTTGAGACTGGAGTCTCGTTTCTGTTTCTGGAGAGTTTTATAGGGCATAGTCCAGCTCATTTTGTGCTGCTTTGGGCCCAGCCTAGCAGAGGTGCATGCTCCCTGCTCAGGAATGGCTCATGGAGACACTGTTCTGGAGCCAGGGCATGGGGAGCACATGGCCCTGGCCATGCAAGAGGGTCAGAGTGGGACAGGATACCTTGGCAGAAGCTTTTTTGTGGTGCAGTGAGAGCTGCTTATGAATATTCATTCCCTTTTTGGTGTTGAGGAGCTGTGGCTCCTCAGGAGGCTGAGGAAGTGATTTTTGGCCTCCTTTCTGCCTGTCATACCTATCTGGAGCTAGTCAGACCCTGTCGAGGTGTCTGTGCATTCAGGGCTGGGTACTGCCCGGTGCTGAGCACACCCAGCCCTGTGAGCACCCTCTGACCCCCCTGGGCTCAGGGCAGACTGGATTGCCTGGGTCTGTTTGCACCTAGAAGAGCACAGGTGATGAGCAAAATTCATACCTGCCTCAGGCAGGTAGTACCTGTACAACAAAAATATGAGTTCTTCACATCAGTGTGTTCAGATAATGCAGAGTGTTTTTGCAAGAATCTTAAGAATGAAAGGACACGATTTTTGTGTGTGGGATTTCACTATTTTAACCTGGGAGGATTTTTTTTTTTTTACTTAGTTTTGGGGTCAGACTCATTCCTGGTTTGGACTTGGAAGTCCTCCTTCTGCAGGGACAGAAAATCCCACGTATGTTTCAAAGGAATTTTTCAAAAGCAGTGGGATTTGTATTTGAGTAGGGAATGAAGGACTGGGTATTAAATGGGATATTTTAGAGAAAATTATATCTTAAAGCAAATGAACACATCTACAGTCCACTCAAACTTAATGAATGGTGATAATGCATGTCAAAGTCAAATTTCTGAGCCAATCATATAAAGAAATCCCCCTACTGAGCTGTTCATGAAGCTTAGGAGAACTGAACTGTTAATCAAATGTGTCTTTGTTTTGTTTATGTTTGATATTAATGCCTTTTAAGAGCAGACAATTTATAAAGCAATAAAATATGCTTTACAGTTGTAATTTATTCCAATCTCAAATAAAACATGTTGCATTTACTTTCAGTTTACAGTGTTCCTTATGAGTCATTCACAAAGCAGTCAGGACCTGCCTGCATGTGCTCTGGGAGTCCTTTCCCAACCCTTGTTTCTGTGATGGAGCAGGAAAGCTGGGGTGGATGCTGTGCATTTTCAAGTTAAAACAAGTATTTCATTCCTAGGTCAGGCTGGCATCAAAGGCTGCTGTGAGGTTTCTCATTTTTTGTGCCATCCACTTCGGTGTGTACCTGATTGATGACAGGAAGGTGACAAGAGCTGCCACCCCCTGCTGGGGCTTTTACACCAAGCAGTGGGCCAGAGGGCTGTGTCAGCAGTGCAGCATCGGGTGCCTCAGCAGCATCACTCCCCAAGGCTATTGTTAGGGTTTTTGTAAGACTCAGTGATGCACAGAGCATCAGTGCCACAAATAATCAACAAGCAAGAGCTCACGGTGGCCTAGCAGAGGAGTGAGTTTTCCCTTAGGGAGTGTGAGGGCAATGGCTGGCTCCTTAGCAGCCTTGAAACAGAGCTGGCTTGTGTCCAGCCCCTTCCCAGCTGTGTGGCAGGTGATGGTGAGGTACTGTGTGGTACAGGACCTGGATTATGCAGCTGGAGAGCCAGTGGAGATGGTGGTCCCTTGAGAACTAGATTCTTATGGATGACTGGAGTCCAGTCCCTGTGCCTCCCTTGCAGCCACTGCACCAACTCAGAGGGAGAGCACTGGCAGAGAGTGAAGTCCAGGACATGAGCAATGAGAAATTCATTTTTGGGGATCTCTGGGCAGGCTGTAGGACCAGGCTGGGGCTGATGCATCAAACTGTGGTAGTGGAGAAGGCAAGCTGAAAGCTGAGGTTGCACTTCAGTTTCACATTTTTAGACAAGAAATGCTTTGGTGTCCACTCCTTGGAGAGCATTCCTGCTTTCTGATCAGGAGGACTGGTGCCGTGGGTTTGATGTGAAGTGTCAAAGTCCTGAGCCTCTGCCCAAAGGTTAGGTATTCCCAGAAGAGAGGGAACAGCAAGACTTGCATCATGGGAGCTAAAAGGACTCAGGAAATATTCAGAGCAAAGGTGTTCAAAGACTTCCCACAGGTGAAATTCTGTATTAGGTGGGGAATATCTGGAAGAACATCTTAATGCTGTCTCTGTATGGCTTATTTCTGATTATAGCTCATTCTGCTGCACCTGCTTTGTATTTTTTAAATTAGTGTCTTTAACCTAATGTGATACCATCTCTGAGAGTGTAACAGTGACTTTTCAAAAATACTGCACTGACTCAATGCAAGTCTGATGTGTCTGAACAATCTGGTTTCAGACAGGTAATTAAAAAAGGGAGAAAGAGATTGTGATGGTGGCTGATGCAGGGCTGAGGAGCCAGCTGGGTCCTGGGGCTGGGCTCCCAGTAAACACCAGGCTGGGATGAGCTCTGGGAAAAAAAACAGTCCAGGAGAGTCCATGGGAGGAGCCAGATGTTAGAAAAAGAGAATAATGAAACCTGTCTTGGAAATAAAGTAATTGTGCAATAGTACATTAGTTTTGTTGTCATCAAACATACAAAGACAAGATGTCTCTGACACAGCATTTCTATGATAACACAACCAAAAATCCAAGACCACTCATTTATTGATCAACTCTAGCATGAAAAAAAGAAATTGTTATAAAAGTTAATTAAGTTGAAATGTCTTTGAAAGAAAGTTCATATTTGTTGGACTTCGGTGTTTCATTTCAAGTAGATCAGATTCATAATGCTTTTCATAAAGACTTGAGTATTTGGGAATTAAGAATTATTCTTACTTTAAATAATATGATATTGAAGCAAACCCAATCTATTTAATATTTAAAGCAACTAAAAATATGCATTCAGTAATTCCAATATTTTTGTTCTCGGTTAAAATGTTCTCTTCAATTGTAGCCACAGTGTGCTATAAATACTTCAAGTTCATGAGATACTTCTTTATCAGCTGGTGTTTGCTGTGCTGGTGTGTTTGGAGATCTCTTATCTTTATTATATGGTTTGCACTGAGTCTTCCTTCCCACCCTTTTGTCCCATTTTCTGTCCCTGCTGGGATGGATGCAGCACTGAGACATCTGGGGGCGATCCTGGTGCTGGAAGAGAGGGAGTGAGGTGGTGGGTCCTGTCTAATATATCTGCTTTTTTGATAGATCCAAACACTTGGAGGAAAAGTCTCAAGGAGTAATGTCTGCACAACTAAAGCAAGGTACTAAAGCAAGGTACTAAGGTGCAGCAACTGGTAGTGGTAAAGCAGGGTTCTGCTAGATGTACACTCACAGTAAAGGACACTCCTGCACTGAGCAAACACCCCCCAGCATCATTTTGTACCTGCACAGCCAGGTTGATTTAAAACATACACAGCTCACACTTGTGAAAAACAAATAATACTCTTTTAATCCTAGCCCTCAATTTTCATCAGAAACACACAATTGCCTTTATAGTGTCCTTTGGAGTATTTCTAGGTAACCCATACTTATAATCTGTTCTTAAATAACAGCATGCCTTGTCTGAGCTCTGCTATTCAACAAAAATCCCTTTATAAGCAGTATGAAATGGCAGCCACAGAAGGAAAATTCTGAAAATGGCCATATCCTTTCTAGTGCAAAATGAGCATACAAGGAGGTGCTGTTGCAGTCTCTTGCTGGCCTATTTTTGTACTGTAATCATGTTACAGAGAATTCAACTCCTGTCTAGTTGCCAATGTTCCCTAATGTATGTGCCATGTGGCTTATTGCTGAGCATCAGAGGATGAGGACTCTGTTTATTAGACTCTTGCTTAAGTTATTATGGGTGAAAAAAAGAATGAACAATGTATTTCACACCAAAATGAAAGTGGAGGCAAGGTAATCCGGCCTGGGAGAATGACTGCATTTCCTTTGTAAGAACTTCTTTCCAGGGACTTCTGAAGGGAGGTTCAATTCCTCTTTCAAGTCATGGGCTGAAAACTGCTTCTGTCTGGCAGAGGATTTCATTAACAACCAGGGAGAAAAAACAACAAACCAACCAGTGGCAACATCACTTTTGAAGATATTAAAAAGTATCTGTTTCTAAAAAATGAGCCTGATAAATGTTCCTGCAACTGATCTGATGTGGTACTGTCAATTTCCTGAGACCCTCTCCCCTGCTCTGACACTGGTCAAGGACAGAGCTGTTCTGGTGAGAGCTGGGCCACCATCAAGGTGCTCCTCTGCCCCTCTGAGTGCCTCTGGGAAAACAGAGCTTACTGCACTGGCATGGGCCCCAAACTTTCCAACCCCTTCCTCTCCAAAAAAGGATTATTTCCTAAAAAATCTTCTCACTCTCTTGGCTTTCACTCCTATTTTGCCTGTCAAAATTTCCAGGGGAGTTTGGAGTTCTCAAGGGCATCTTAGAGACAAACCAGATGGGCCCAAATCATGTTCTTACCTAGGACACAGCTTAAGGCTGTACCACTAAATACCTGCCTAGTCTGCTGTGAGTGTAAGGCCGTGTTCAAAGTGTTCTGGTTCATTTTGTTTAAAACTGTGCTTCAAGATGTGTGTTTACTTTGCTAATTCAGAGCCTTATGCTGCTGCAAGAGACATAAATGAGATGCAGAAGCTGGAAGTAGACAAGTCCAGACTCTAATGAAGCCAGGACAGGTTTTACTTCCGATGGGTGCTGGGGTATTCCAGCAGAAGGTGCCTGTTTGGCACAGGGTGTTGTTTGATGGCATCTGTGGCTTGTGTTAAGTGGTGCCAAACCAGTCCCTCCTGGCCAGCAGGAAAGTGGGAGCTCCCATGCTGCTGGAGTCAGGAGGACTGCAGCACCCTGTGCTTTCACCCTGCTGAGCTCTGCTGCACAGAGAGCTACTGTGAGCTTGGGAGGAAAGGACTGAAGACCTGGAGCCATGAAGGACAAGTCTCTCTGGCTCTTTTCCTGCATTTGTTGGGAGCAAGTACAGACAGACCTGAGCTGCCCCTCCCCAGCACCCATGAAAGCACATTTTAGTCAGCACTGCCCACCCTGAAAGGCACTCACTTCTTCCCTCAGGAGCTGCCCTGCCTTACCCAGTGCCAGGCAGAACACGATGCTGGGCTGCATGAAATGCAGTGCTGGGCTGCCTCCAGAGCAGAGCATGGCCAGCAGACCTCTGCTGTCTGCACTCACCTGCCCAAATAGGTCTTAGACTGGCTGTAATCTATCTGGGCTTGTGCTTTAATCCTATCTGACACAATCTTTTCAAGGGTTTTTTGATTTCTTGTGGGTAGAGGCAGAAGAGGCACGGCTACACGCTCTCCTGAAGAATGAGGCATGTGTGAGCAGAAACTATTTGCTTTGTTGCCCTTGAAGGTGAGTCCTCACCCACAGTGGCTCAGGTAAAAACTCTGCTGTGTGCCATGGAGAGCTTTCAGGCTGAGAGTTTCACCAGAAATGCACTCCATGAGCATTCAAGAATACTCCAGACCTGGGAGATTTCTTAATCTTCTGTCTTGCCTCTTTAACTCAATCAGATGGTCCTGCAGCTGACTGAGCACCAGATTCAGGCACAAATACACAAGCTTTTGTGTATTGTCTCTTTTGTCTTAGAGGCTCAGGTCTCCTGTTCCACATGTAATGCTAAGCCTCAGGAATGCTCTTTGGAAAGTGCTGCTAGAACTCCAGTCTTGCGGGCTTCTGGCAGGAATGATGCTGAGTTGAACTCCACTGAGTTGAACAGTGGAGCCAAATTGTTGCTGGTGAAACACAGAGCATGTCAGGGAAACTAAACAAAGCAATGTTTGAACCATAAATCTCAGAGTCACCAGTCAGCAGTCACTCAGCTGTTCTGAAAAGGTTTCCTTAATGACACTGATTAGATTATTAGAGAGGAACTTGAAAGAGGCCACGTTGCTGCTGAGTTTGCAGACTCCTATCAGCATAGCATTGCCAAGGTTCGCTCCCCATCCAGGCTTGCTTCCTTTACAGTAATTTCCTGTGAAGATTATTGATAGTGAGTGAGTTCCAGTGATGACATGTGCAATTCCTTTTGCCATTAGTGGGCTAAGAAATTGTCATTACTTTCAGGCATAACACATAAAACAGTGACTGTATTCATGGCCCCTAACATTGTGAAGGCACTTAACAGTTTTGTTTTATGTTAATATAATTTTCAGGTGCTTAGTTCCTCTTGGGAATGACTGACTATGCAATACACTGCATATTTAATTGGTGAGATCTGAAGTCAAAATTATTCACAAATCCTAAATTCCTTCCCAAATTCTTTTCCCCACTGCTTGCACACTACATTGCTTAATTGGAGCAGCACTGCCGTGGGCAAGGCTCAGTAACCATGGCATTTCCCAAGAGTTTCATGACTTTATCTCTTCCAGGCTGACATTTTCCTAGCTGAATACTCCTCTGCCACACTTAGGAAGCCTGCAGTGAGGATGATGTAAGATTTGCAGGTGCAAATCAAAGATGAATTGAATTTGGCCTTTAGTTACTCCTTTTTTAGCAGGACTGACATGACTGATAAGCTGAGGGGGGGAAAAAATTGGGAAAACAATGAAACACATAGAAGTTTCCTTCCAGTCAATTCCAGCTCTCAAACCAGTGCTGTCTGCCTTTACAGAAACCAGCTGTAGTAGGCTGGGAAGAACTCTCATGTTGCCTAGGGCATAGCTTTGATCAAACAACCTCAGCTTGTCTCTCACAAAGCTTTCCTAATGCACCTGATATGGGATCCTGCCTGAGATAATGAATCATGGTGCATTTAAAAGAAAGTAGAGGATTAATGTCAAACTCTGCCTCTAATCCAAACCAGCACCTTGATCATTCCTCCAGTCTGCAGAGTGGTGGGGCAGCAACAGTCCTGGGCTGAGCACCCATGAATGTAGGTCACTGCCATCTGAGAGGCAGAATCAATATTTCAGGGTACATTGCTCCCTCTAGCTTGTGAGTTCAATGGAAGAGGTAGGAGAACTAAAATTAATTTTTAAACAGCCTGACTGGAGGGCAAAATCATCTTAATTAAATCTCATACACTCTTCCTCTGATCCAGGAGGCAGATGGTGTGTCCCTCCTGCACTTTGAAGAGGTTAGCCCAGAAAAGCTTGCAGAGAGAGCAGATCTGAGACTGTCAGAGCTCCCTTTCACACAGGTTTTCGCTGCAGAGATCACTGATGCTGGCTGGCTGTTGACAGACCACAGAGTTTGAAGACAAGAGACAAAGGGACATGCTCCCAACTCTCTCCTTCCAAGGTGAAATAAGGGGAGGTCATGTATTTTGGAAATTGGAAATTTTGGAATTTTAGGGGTTTTCTTCTTGTGCTTGTGCTTCTGTTTATTCAAGGAGTTTTGAGCACAATTGTTTACACCCTGGTATGTCTTTCTCAAGAGGAGGTGCTGGTGAAGGTCCCAGAACAGGGAGCTGCCACTCAGCTCAGGCAGTACCTATCCAGCACACACACCCATGGCACTGCTTTGCATTTGGCTTTACCTGTGGTTCATATTTCCAGGCTTTATTCTCTGGCTGTGAAACTAAAAATAAGTTCCTTTTTATTTATTTTCATTAAAAAAAAAAAAAAAGTGTATATTTCTCCTTTATTTACCTCCACAGAACTGGCATTCCCAGGGCAGGGTGAAGCCCAGCTCTTAGGAGATTTTTGATAAAAAGGGTGAGAATTGGCTTTGTTGAGAAAACAGGTTAGTTCCTGTGATCTGTTCCAGCTTAAGCATTTGTGCTGTTTTGGAAACAGAGCTGCCAGCCTGGCTCCCCCAAACACCACGTCCTTCTGGCCCCAGTGAAGGAGTGGGGCCGAGGCCAGCAGCAATCCCGGGGTGTCCTTCTGCAGGGCTCCTGGACGAGGACACCTTCCAGTGCACCCTGCTGCTCTGCCCCAGGCCCTGTGCTGGGGTGAGTGAGTGAGTGAGTGGGGAAGGAGGAAACTTCTGACTCACACTGATGGGGTGAGGTTAAAGGCTCAGAGGCTGCAAGGGCAGCTGCACTTCAGTGGAGCAAAAAGCCAGCAGTGCGGTGGAGGAAAGGGAAAGCTGGATGAGAGGGAAGCCAGGGAATGCTTCCCCTCTGGGGGCAGTAGAACTTTCTTTTGAAGACTGGAAGCAGCACATCTTTGAAGTCTGTTTCAAACTGAGTACATAAGAGCTCTGAGGGTGTTCACATAACAGAGATGCCTGGCAGTAGTTCCAGGGATTTTGCAAGGGCTGCCATGAAGTCAACCAAGAATGAGATGAAGGAGCCACTCCCCAGTCAGAGCAGCGGGGTGGGACTGCCAGCCAGGGGCCCATCCCTCACCAGCTGACAGGGTTAGGTGGAGCAGCTGGAAAACCACTCTTTCCACAGCAGAGAGCCTTCATTCCCACTCCAGAAGAGCCTGTCCACAGCCAGGGGAGCTGCTGCCCACCTTTAGTGAACCATTAGAGCCAGGAACCCTTCAACCCCTTCAGCCAGTATAGTATGTGCCAAAGAAAATTTTAATGCTTCTTTTTTAACCCATTTGTAGAATTTCTTTGAACCCCTGGTCCTTATTGGACCCCCAGATGCCTTTGGGTACCTCTGGCCACATCCAGCCATGACCACGGCAATGCCTTTCTGGCATGCTATGTTTCTCTGTCTGAACGTCAGCATGTCCAGAATGCTCCTGTTGTACTGAAAGTGTGGAAGACACTTGTCCCAGGCCACCCACTGGGTCCAGTGATAAACATGATGAGTGTGTGGGGCACAGGGACAGACTGCAAGGGCCACCTAGTGCTTTGTGTGTGGCATGAGCTGACAGGAGTACCCACAGCAGCCAGCTCCTCATCGCCCAGAGGAGGGGACTCCAGAGTAGAACAGCTGAACTGGTGACTGTTGTGTGGGTGAGACAGAAAGCAGTGCATGAAGGCTGTTGGTGAATTGCCAACCAGCCCACATGGATGTGAAATTACTCTTTATTTCCACTGCAATCAAGATTTATGAGAGCTTTATGTCGATGTGCCTTGTGCGGATGCAGCACAACTCAACACTGCCAGCACAGACTTACACCCATGCACATCTTTAGGTGTGTTTCCTGGTGATTATCAATTGTGTCCTGAACACCATGGCAAGATTGGAATGTTTCTAACCTGCTGCTCGCTGCAGCCTGGGAAATATGTGGGCAAAGTTCTATGGTGCTTTTGTCTTTTCTGCATAGTTCTTCCTCTGCATCCAGTAGATGCTGCCTTGATATGACTCTCATGGCATGCCACAGGTATTGAGTAAATGCATGTGGGAAATGGGTTCTCTTACGAGTGCTGCCGCACGTGCCACAAACAGCTGGACCCGCCAGCTACAGAACATGATGAAATGTTTCCCCGCCTGTTCCTACCTAGAGATATTTCAGTACCATTTCCCTGCTGATTCAAAACCTGTTTCTTCATGCTTCAAAACTAGGTTCTACGTGCTGGGGATGGCTTGCACAATCTGTTTCCAATGCAGAGTTCAAACACTTCTGATACTTTTGTGAATTAAAAATGGAGCAAGGTTTCATGTTTGCTAATGCCACACCTCGAGCAGTTTTTCTTAAAAATAGTGATATTTTTAGAAAACAACAAATATTGGATTGTTGTTATCTTAATATTTCTAACTTGCAAGCTTTCAATATGCAGCTAACCTGAGTTTTCATATTTTCTTTGTGAATATGAGTGCTGGATACTTTCCTATTAATCTGGAAATATTTTACTCTTGCATAGCTATGAGTGTGCAGGAGTTTGGCCTTTACAAAATACATCTTTGAAATTCTTAATGACAAGATAACATGACAAGATATAGCCCAACTACAATATTTAAAAAATAACTCTGTCTTTATGCCATATAACAAAACAAGATTATTTTATTTTTTATTTTATGTGCATACCTTTAAACTGAGTCAAGCCAGGAAAATGTCAGTCTTTCCAGAAAAGATTTCATAAGATTTTATGTGCAACTAAATAGAGGGTTGTATCATAGCACATAAATCACAGTATTTTCTACACAAAAACTTGTTGAGCAATAAAAGATAGCTTAGCAGGTGGCTGATGACAGTAAGAGGTTAAAGTTCAGATTCATTTCAAAGGTCAAAGGACATGACCCACAGGTTAAAAAGACATACTGTAAGTAGCAGTTGAATTAGAAAATATACAGGAAAGCCTGTATAATAAAGAATGTTTTATTGAGCATTCTGGAGAAATACATGCAGTTATGCTGAAGACTGAATGGCAAATTAGATAGTGATGAATACTGAGTTGTATTATTATGTAGAAGGACTCTGGGCTTATGGGCCTTAAGCACAACCTATTCTTGCTGCCTCCTAACTTAGGGTTTAGAGGAAAAAGGCAGCACAAAGGCTTTAGTGACAAATTCTTTCTAATGACATGTTGCACACATCGCTGTGTAGACAAGGGAAGGCAGGAATTGTCTCTTAAAAGTAGCATTACATCAGTTCCTTTGGTTTTAACTCAAATTCTGAGCAAACTTTCTGTGGGTCTTGAGAGGGTTTGCCAAGTGAATGAGCTGCCACATGTCTGAATGGTTTAGCTTAATTTGAAAGACAGTTTGGAAGCTGTGTGAACATGTACCCAGAGTGGACAATTATATAAAATTTTGCCCATAGGGGTAGCTTACTGTAACCCCAGTTATTCACAATGTGGCTTGGACTTTGGTATGTGAAGGGGTTATTTATTTGTAATTATCATTGGTAATCACATGGCAAAGTACAGGCTGCCAGCACCACTCATCTGCTGTACAACCAAGGAGCACCTCACCAAGGACACAGGAAAACTTTGGTCTCTTCTGAGCGTCACTGGGGTCTTGGACTGAGGGTATGTTGTGACAAGGATGTCACGTACACATGTCACAGGTCTGCATTTACATCATGCACTTCATGCTTGAGCAAAAAGGAAGTGAGGTAGAACTTTGTCCCACAGTTTGTCAAGCAGCAAAGTGGGATCACTGTTTTATCAGGTAAATAGAGAAATTCAGAGCACAAAGACTGTCTTTGGGTCTTCTCTAAGAACCTTAACTCTGTGAAAGTAGTGTTGAAATACTCTGCAACACTCTGGGGGCTTCTTTGTGTCCTGTCCCCATCTAGCACCTGAGCTGACCACCATTCAGGTAGCAGGTTGGGCTTATTGCATTTTACGTTGTCAGTGAGGAGCATGGAAGGTACCCATAACAAGTTCCCAGAAAAAAATTCTGAATTGCTGCTGTATCAGCCCAACTGAGGAATTAGACTTAGGAGATCAACACAGAAAAAAAGTAAATAGGAAGAATGAATACCAACAAATATTTCCTGTGTATTTGTCCCATGCCTATAATGATAATCAGTTACCTCTTTCTTTCACTGGAGCAGCAGCACTGATTTTCAGGCAGGTGAGCTCCTTCTATCCATGTGCTTGTCTGACAATGATTTGCTCTTCTCTTTAGTTTTTGATAGTTTTTTTAATCACTTTGCATGTTGAAGCCTTCAGGATGCCTTCATGAAAGGCTTCTGTAACAGACTGAGTAACGGGTAGCAAGTTAATGCTGTAACAAGAGGTATCAAGGACTTCAGAGCAGGGAGACTGAGGGACTCTGGGGAGCAGTATATTTTCATCAATTCTCCTGGTCAAAGGGAAGGGGTTTGAAAGGGCCAGTCAAACCTGGTGACTCAACAAATGGTCACAGAACTGGGGCCACAGCCAGGGGTTGGCTGCTTACACCACGGGTCCCACTTTGAGAAACTTGGACTACTGATGGGGTCTGTCTGTCAGAGAAAGGGAAGAGTATCTTTGGTCAAGGGCTTGTCCAGTTGGTGAAGAAACTTTAAAGTAAGGGTGCCAGGGGAGGGAAACCTCAGTCCTTCCCAGTCCTACCAGTTTGATGCCAGGGAAAGCAAGAGATGCCCAGACACTGAAGTGGAATCACAGGTCAGCAGGAAGGGCAGCACAAAGGAATCCAAGACATTCCAGCCAGAGAGCTGTTTCACTGGGGACCCAACTTCACTGGCCCTGTGCAAGCACACAGAGCACAGGGGATAAACAAGAGGAGGCAGAGACGTGCACACACCTGCAGGGCTGTGATCCTGTGTCCTGGGATGGCTGCTGTCACTGCAGTGCTGGAATGGAAGGACATGGCTCTTTAGGAAGGACAGGCAGGAGAGATGAGGGGAGGGTGTTGCCCTCATGCCAGTGACCAGCTGGAGGGCATGGAGCAAAGTCTGGGGGAAAGAGGAGCCAACCCAGAGCCTGTGGGTCAGGATTAAAGGGAGGGCAGGGACAGGGGACATTGTAGTGGGGGTCTGCTCCAGCTGCCAGGCCAGGAAGCACATGAGGTCCTCTGTGGGTGTTCTCACATTCAGAACTCCTGGTGTTATGGGGGACTTCATCCACCCCAATATCTGCTGGAAGGACAACACAACAGAGCATAAGAAACCCAGGAGATTCCTGGAATGCATTGGTGGTAACTCCTCCAGGGGACAGGGAAGCCAACAAGGAGAGGTTCTGTGCTGGACTTTGTTCTCACCACAAGTAGGATCTGGTGGAGAATGTGAATCTCCAGGGCAGCCTGGGCTGCAGTGACCATGGGGTGGTGGAGTTTGAGGTCCTCAGGGTGGTGATTAGGGTGCACTGCAAGCTCAATACCCTGGACTTCAGCAGAGCAGATTTTGGCCTATTTGGGGATTTGCTTGATAGAGTGCCATGGGAGAAAGTCCTGGAGGGAAGAGAAGCCTGAGAAAGATGTTTAATATTCAAAGGTCACTTCCTCCAAACTCAGGAGTGATGCAAAGAGGAAGTCAGCAGGACTGGGAGAATGAAGAACTGCCCACTGTTGGAGAAGATCCGGTTTCAGACCATCTAAGGAACCTGAAGGTGCACAAGCCCATGGAACCTGATGAGATCCATCTGTGGGTCCTGAGGTGGAGGGAGTGGGTAAGCCAATATGCATCATATTTGAGAAGTTGTGGTGGTCCAGTGAAGTTACCACTGACTAAAAAAGGGGAAACATAACCCTCATTTTTAGAAAAGGAAAAAAGAAAGATGTCAGGAACTACAGATTAGTCAGTCTCATCTTGGTACCATGGAAGTGTTCAAGGCCAGGTTGGATGGGTCATTAAGAAACCTGATCTAGTGGAAGGTATCTCTGCCCATAGCAGGAGGGTTGGAACAAGACGATCTATAAGGTCCCTTCAAAACCAAACCATTCTATGAATAATCTTAGGACTAAACTGAAATATGGTGATGAAATCTGCAAGATGGTTACTTTACCCTGCCCAAACATAAAAAGAAGGATTTATTAGACATCTGCTAGAAATGATTGACAGTCAGAATCTGTATCTGCTTTAACATCATTTTAGTCTGTGTTCTTTACTATTTCTATGTTTGCTATAAGGAGAGGCTATGGTTAGTTAGTCCAAGAGCTACAGATTGCCCTGTCATAGCAGGAGGTATGATATGTCACTTTTTAAGTTTTAAAACAAAACAGTTTTCAGCAGAAGCCTCCCAGAATGTGGGTTTGCAAGCTGTGCTTGGGAAACAACACCTCTCAAGCCATTGCTCAAGCCAATGAGAACCTGCTTGTTCAAGGTGTGCCTTATACACACCCTGTTCTGCTATATAATTCATGGTAATTATATGCTTGCTGAAAACACAGAACAAAACCAGAACTGGGAACAAATAGACAGTCTGGGAAAAAGAAAATCTTTGGTCTGTAACAATTTTTAAATAGATGCCATTAGTTTGCTCCTGCAAAAGCTATCATCACAGCAGAGTGGGACTCTGGCTTCCTGCTTGCAACTAGCCTCCTCTTTGCCAAACTTTCCTGACATGCTGTGTGAGAAAAGAAATAAGTCCCTAGAAATAACTAACTAGTGAATAACTAACTCTCCCAAGTTGGCATTAACACAGGTATACTTTTTTCCTTCCCTGATCCTGGGAACAAACAGGGGAAGAAGGCTTGAACAGCTTCCAGGCACAGTGGAGCAGGGCTTGCTCTCTCCTTGCACTGGTGTAAAGGGAGTCCAGCACCACTCAGTTTGAAGTGTAGGATTGGTGACCTCTGCCTCCTCTAAAAGAAAAAGCCAAGGTGCCAGACTGGGGAGGGCAGAGCAGCAGGCCCTTGGTGACAGCAGGGATCTTTACTGCTACTGATATCACTAATGCAGGGCTACACACTCTCCGTGCATGGGGCCATAAACCTGAACTTTATGCAGTTGCCAGAGTCTCTTATTGCTCTTGGTTTACTCATAGCAAAGTACAATTTTGCTTTGGTTTCATTTCTCAGGAGTTTGTTAAGTTTCCTAAGGAGAAAAAGTATGAACTTGTAACTCTCCTAGTTAGAAGTGCACGGGCTATTTAATTCACTGTAGCTGTATTTTTATCAATTAGTCCCTGCTAATTAGTTAATTACTGTGCCAGCAGTGTAGCTATGAATAGATGTTCTGTTGCTGAATGTGGTGACAGAATTAAACCCACGTGCAATGAGATACTCCCCACAGTCTCTCCCATGCTCCCCACAGTTGTTACTATAGAAAAGATACAAAATCCCAACCCTTTCCAAAATATTTTATATATATGTATATATACACACACACATACTCATACAGACAAATTCTGTTTTCTCTAGGTGAAGGACAAAAATATGTAAGAATAAACCAAAATCTTATAAACTACAAAAAACCCCACAAAACAAGAAAACATTCCTATGAAGAAAAACTTCCAAACCAATCACCTGATATTTTAGAAATTAAAATAAGAAATGATCATTAGTGGGTGGCAATATTTGCAACAGTGAGACTATAGACACAATACGGCAGAAAGAGCTCTGGGTGTCACAGAGCATCTCTTTTCAGGTGAAGACTATACTTGGCGAAATTTGCCAGATAGGATAAAAATGTAGGACTATAAAGGACAGAAATAAAAAGCTCTATGGGCTAAACTATGCTTTGCAAACAGAGGATGTGGAAGGAATTTGAACAGCTGAGTTTCATCATCTTCCTGTTAAAATGATGGTGAATGCTGAATAATTTCAAGGGAAGAAGAAGTAACTCCATTATTAGAGAAATTTAATCTGGCCATAGGTATCAGTGAAGATCACAAATTTTAATGGAATAAGGCATTTAAATTGCATTTTACTATAGGCACCTATATGTAAATTACCTCATATAACCAATGCTACATGTATCTTCAAGTCTGGAGCTATTTAAATAATTCATAACAATAGCTGATGCAGAATCATTCTAAGTTGATTTACCTGCTTCTTGTCTTCTTTTGAAATTTTAATTACATTATGACAGAAAACTCAGTGCTGTGATATAAAGTGGAAGGCTTTGAAGACCAAAAATAAGAACACTAACATAATGTGGATTGATAATCAGAAGAAAACAAACAATAATAGATCTTAACTATAAATGCTTAAAAAATAATTAAGGTGGCATATGATCTATCATCATGATAATGAAGGCAACTCTCATGTAAAATAATGGTTTTTTCTGAAGATCTCCTGGACACTTAAAAAACAAACAAATAAACAACCCCCCAATCAAACAGGAAAAACCACAACAGGCAAACAAACAAACAAACAAACAAAAGTACAACATCCACATATCCAAGAAAAGCTAGAAAATTTGATGTGAGTGTAAGATCAGACTGTAAATGCAATGAATCCTTGTCTTTATAAGTGCAAGCATTAGAACATTGGTCTTCTGGTATCTTAAGCCTGTCCCATAAGTGTTGATTAATTTTTACTAGAGTGAAAGCAAAGAGACTTATCTGTGGAGCACAAAACTCCATTGGGTGAGTAAGGGTAGTAGAATCCAGCCCGAATGAATCAGACAAATAACCACAATTATGTTAACTAGGTGCCTAGGGCATTACCTTAGTGTGCACAAAACTCTGAGAGATGTTGAGCTCTTGATGAACCAGCTGCTCTTATCAGGAGCCTGGATACTCCTCGATGCCAAGGATTACATCCTCTCTGGATGGGTAAACTGCAGAAAAACACTAAAATCAAGACATTCAGAAGACAAGAGTGTATGGAGACACCTCAGCATCAAGAAACAGCACTTAGCACTAGGTGGTGCTCTTTTCTCTACTATATTACTATTCAATGGTTGAGGGACTTTTTTCATTACACTGCCACATTTGTTACAGTAGGACTTCACTCAAAGAATAGAAAATGCACAAGAAAAGGCATAAAGCAAACCAGAATTCTTTCTTGTGTTGATTAGCCACTGTCCATGGGCCTAGAGGTACAAATAAGGTCATAGTAATTTCTGAATGGACACTGCTGTTGCTCCTGGTCCTTTTTTGCCAGTGGTATTTACAATGTCCAAGCAGTGAGGGATTTCTTACTTTCCCAAAAAGATTTCCTTGGATATGTACATAGATCACTGTAATGAACTTCATTCTTGAGATCCTCCTTCTGTATTCTCAATCACAGTCTGTTCCTCTGTAAGTCATTCTCGTTCCTTCCCTCCAGGTATTTCTGTTCTTTAGTTATGTGCTCTGTGGCTATTATGTAACCAGGGATACACACACACACACAGAGCTAATTTAAGTATTTTCCCTTGCACCAGTCTATCACATATTACAGGTCTTCCTCATTCCTCATGTTTTTCTAAAACAGCCCTAAATTCTTCAATACTTTATCTGAGCCTCAGAAGAATATTTGCTAAGATCTACATTTTCCATGAAAAGCCAGACAATGAGATAATAACTTTAGTAGTTATGAAAATAGCTAGAAGAATCTCCTAATACAGAATGACTTAGTGATAAAAAGTGGTAAATGAAATTCAGAGCACAAAGTGGAGAAAATGGTCCTTCATTTTACAGGAAATTTTACAGAAAACAAAACAAAAAAGATTTCATTATTACCATACAGGAAGAAGATATTAGATGGTGAATAACAAATGCCAGCTCAGTGCTGGTCAATCAGACAAACACAGCCTCGGGACTTGCAAACAAAATGAGAAAAACAGAGAACATCCTTGTGTTGGGGTAAGAATCCACGGTGCAGCCTAACATGGAGTGGAGTTTCAGTATAGTCTCCTGATTTCAGGCAGGAGGTAACAAAATTGGAAGAATTCAGAAAAGGGCAGTAGCAGTACTCAGAAATGGTATGAGCAGAATCAAGTGGATTTAGAGCATTCAGCTGGAAAAAAGAGACAGCTGAAAAGTCATGTCTAGTTTGATGTTCACTCTTCCTTTTAGTGGGTCCCTTGAAATAAAGGAATACTTGTTTTTATTCACTTTTTGGAGAGTGGGCTCCTTTGGTGCTATCCCAAACAATTATCAAACTTGTACCGTATTAACAGAATTTTCTGTCTCCCTCCATCTGTATTTTCCTGATCCTCAGTGAATGGTTTGTTAAAGCCAGTTCCTTTTTGTTCTTTATAACGCCTTTTCAACTCCACCATGCTGGTTTCTGGCCCTCTTTGAGAGCAGCACCACTTGGGGCTTAACCATCAGAGCATTAAGAAATGTTCTGCAGGTGCTGTTGCTGCTCAAAGCCTGTGATGGCCCTGGGGGAGCTGCAGGGGTGCTGGCTATCTGCCCTGGCTGAGCCACAGGTTTTGAAGGCCCCAGCAGAGCCTGGAAAGTGCCCCACATTCCCAGCACAACATTAACAGAGTTGGCCAAGGCAGATCCAGATAGCATAGCCTGAGAAGACAGGAGATGCTTTTCAGGGAGAGCACGTGTACCTGGCTTCTTCCTCTGGTCCAGTCTCCTAAGCCCACAGACATTGGAACGGCCTGTTCCTGTCATTATCTACTAATAGAGGCATTGTTCACAAATCTTGTCTAATCCCTTTTTATGCCTGCTAATAGCCTGCTTTCCCAACCTCCTGTGGCAATGAATTCCAGAAGTTCATTACCCACTGTGCAAAGTGCTCTCTTTCATTTCAGGAGCAACTATATCTATGCTCCCAGTCCACAAATATAAATTTAAATAAAATTCAGTCTGTCACTGGTGTATCATTTTTTGGCCTAAGTGTTTCCAAGTGATATACACACAGTGAGTGGTATAAAAATAAAATAAATATTAAGGCAAACAAGGTTCAGTTTCTTGCATTTTTCCAGGGGAAGGTGAGGAGTTGTTGTTTAATTGCTACTACCTGGATAAGTGCATGCCTCTCCTCCACCTAAGTGCAAGCCCAGCCCTGAGATGGAAGCACGTCCTTCCTCATGGGAAGGGGAGGCAAGGCTTGGTGTTGGAGCTGCCCTGGTACAGCACGTGGTCCTTCTGCAAACCTGGTTTGGGAACTTCTGCTTCTCACACCTCCCAGCTTGTTATATCACCATTTCAACTAGCTTTTTTCTCATGAGTCTGTGTGACAGTGCCAAGCCAGTCTGCATACACAGAGAGAGAGAGTAAAGCAACCTGCGCCATGCTTAATCTACAGCTGTCATCCCTTAATTTATAAATTCCATGATGTTATCAAAATAAAGACTCTCAGTTTTGTCTTGCAATATCTATTCTTTACCTGCCCAACCCTCTCTTGTTCAGGTAACTCTCCACCCACTTGCTCTTCCCCAAGCTCTTATGTTGCCTGTGGCTTGTGGTCCAAGTGTTGTTTAGGTAATTAGTCATGTCTTCACCCACCTCCCATCCTTCTTTTTTTGTTATTACTATTTATTGGTTTTATTGTGGTAATGCTTAAGGATGCCAATTAGGAAAAGGGATTTTGCAAAAAATTGTACAAGTTCTAAGCCGAAGAACTCACCATCTGGGTCTTAGGCATTCCATGAGTAGTGAATAGAGAAGTGGGAGGGAGTCTGGGAACACGGTTCAGCGGGATAAGATGTTTACACAGTGTAATAATAGAACTGGCCAGCAAGCAACCTCTGCTAGTAGTCATCAGCAGGTTCTGTAGGGAAACAGAAAATTTCCCAGCCTCATTGGAACTACTTTCATCTGAATATTTTACCAGAGATGGGTAACTTAACATTGATTCCATCTGGAATGTGCTAGGGTTTGATGCTTGTCATTTAAATATGTAAAGTAATTTTTTTTCTATCTTATCCAGCGCAGATTGGCAAGGCTGCACAGAGGATGCTGCCCAGAGGACTCTGCCCTGGGACTGCTAATGCTATGCTCACTATACAAATACAGGATTCCCATCATTCAGTACCTTCCAGAAGGCTGAACCAAGAATTGAAATCACAGTGGTGAAGAAGGAAATGGGAAGGACATTGGAAGGCTGAGGATACTATTAGGAAGGACATCATGAAAAATCCATCATGTTGGGTAACTATATCCTTAAGGCAAAATTTATGTTGTGCAACTGTGACACATTCAAGTCTGAACAGCTGGTTTTGGTGAGAGGCAGCAGAAATAAATTTCCCGTGCAGCTTTTGTATTAATAATTCATCTCATTAAGGTGTGGTCTAATAGTGTTTGCACAGGCACAGGAATCAGCCCTAATATTGTTTTTGACAACCATCTCTTCTACAGGCATCACTTGTCCTTCTTGCCTCAATTTCTCTCTATGAGAAGGAAAGAGCTGCACAAGCTTTGGTTAAGATCTGTAAAGCAGCTGGCTACTTTACTGCTTTACACTGTTACTACTCTACACTGTTACCACTCTGTTGTCTTTTGCAATGACATGAAGACAGCATAACATTCAGCTATCCTGATCATGTTGGGTTTATTTCAAAGCATTGGTGAGTCAGGCCCAAGGACCAGGTTTAGAAGCCAAGATTCTGACCCACAGAATTAAATCCCTTGCAAAAAACTACAGGACCTGACTAACCTTGGGAGATATTTAACAACCCAAAGACTCAGTAAGGTCTTGTCCTGCTAAGACTTATTTTATTCCTCATACTGTGCTAGATTTTAATAGTACTATCACAAATGATTGAACTAAATTACATTATTGTAAAGACTACTTTCTGGTCTTTTTTCCATTCATCTCCCTTATTTAGACTCTTCCTTTAATACCTGAAGGAACTTCCAGTTGCCAGGGTGAACTTGCAAAACAGGTGATCCCAACTTTCAGTTAACCAACAAATCCTCAAAACACATAGAAGTGACATAAAAGGTGTATTCGTTCTTAGTGATATCCACTGATTTGAATCTTGAATCTGTTTAAGATCACATAGTGGAGGTTTGCTCCAGGGATATGTTTTAGCCCTGTTCTTTTTCATGTATTTTCTTCTTGTCTGGCAGTACTGGTTCAATGGGGATCTAATGTGTATTTGTGCTACATGGGATATAATACAATATGCATGTTTATATCAAAATATATATGACTCTGATATGACCATCTTAGTATAGACAGCAGTTATAGTAGTATAAATTACAGCATTCCTTAGGCCCACAAGAAAGATAAATAAGTGTATGGGCCAAAGCACATTTTTGTTATATAACACAACCACTCTGGCCTGCCAGGGGCCAAGGAAATGACACTGCTTTGTTAACAACAATATAGTTAACACAATAAAATTTTTATGAGTAAAAAGCATTAATACACAATGAAATACTTTCTTTCTTCATCAAGTGTAGTAGCTCTATTCCCACTGAATCCTCTGCTCAGCTCCAGATATGATCCTTTTACCATATGTTTCTTTTCATTGTATTTTCTCCTGTACAGTTCATCATTTTCTGGTAGGTGGATGGGAGACACCAACCTCCTTTCTTCTCCCTTCAGAGGTGCCTCATGCTGCTTTTCCTCTTATGCTGATCAGCTCCAGAAATAACCTTGCAGAGCCATTGCTTGGCTTTGATTCCAGAAATCCCTCTTCCTTCTCCACCCTGTCCTTTCTGGTTTCTCTACCTTCTTCTCTCCACAGACATCTGTACTAAACCAGTCTGTTTCCTTTCCTTATCTGCTGTTACTCTGATTACATAAACATCACCTTGCACTCCTTTTTTCCTTCTCGACTTTGAGATTACTTCCCCCCGTCCTGTCATGAGCCAAGTGATAATTTCCTTCAGCAGCTTGCTTTCTTCTCCACAGTTATTGGAAGCAAAGGCTCCCCTGTTCCATATTTTAGCCTGCCAGTTAAGAGTGGCTTAACACTTTTCTTTACTCATTGTTATTTAACCAAAAGTCTTAGTGAGTGATGGGAAGAAAATGGAAGGTATTTTAAATGTCTTTTATAGGCTTGACTACTTTCCAAGACCTGCAGTTTAAAATGAGAAGCCAGTCAGAGAAGAAAAAGCTACTTTCAGAAAGTTCTTGAAAATCAAATTGTAACAGTTTTTAGAAGTTTAGTTTTGTTCATAGCGGAGATCTTTCAAAAGATGACTATGGAAAAGCCTAAGGTTCGTGTAAGCCCAAGACATCAAGCAGAAAATACAAACAGAAGTTTCACTTTGTAGAAAGCTGGAAGCACTGTGTACATTAATGTTGAAGAGTTTAGTGTTTATGAGAGAAAATGGAGTGATTATTGCTGATGCGTGAATGTTGCTGACATAATTTCCATCAGCAACAGCTCATGAAACCTGGTTGCATAGGAGTTCAGTTACCTTTCCTGTATCAGAAGATACTGCATTTCAAGGAATTATTGGGTCACACAGTTCAGAGACAGACATGGAAAAGCAAAAAGCATAGAGAAAATATGTAGACACTTATATGAGCTAAAATATTCCCATTTTTCAAACTATTGTATGAATGAATATAATATAAATTTTGCTCATTATAATTTATACATTATATTTTATTTGCCTAATGCTTAGGCTTCATGGTGTGTTAAAAATCATGGAATAAATTGTGGCTTGTATGTGGCAAAGAAGAGTTTATTTAGTATATACATTCAAGAAAACAATAGTCACTGATAAGACTATATACTAGCTGATTATTTTGTGTGTGTGAATTTAATAAAACAGCATGAACTATGCAGATGATGAGATGTAATGTCCTTCAATATTGTTCTTTTAAAGCACTTGAATATTTCATGTTCCATTGTCTGTATCTGAAAGAATCTCTGCCTTCCATAGTGGTGGGGAGATGCCCAGGTCAGGTGCTTAACTTGACAAAACCTAATATTTGACTTGACAAAACCTAAGGATTTTTCTTGAAGCCTTCTACCAGTCATGGTGCAATTAATCTATTTGACATAGATTAATCAGAAACCAGTGATTTATATATTATTGTCTGTCTCGATGAAACCAAGTCACCTCCATTGCTTAACAGAATCTCCTCTTCAAATTAAATTAAATGTTCAACAGGTCAAAGAAATAAGCAACTAACAAGCCAAATCTTTGATTAAATTGGCTTATTTAGCACCAGTAAGTTACCAGTTAAAAAACTGGAAGTGGTCTATTTCAATTAGATAATTTCAAAACCAGCTGGTACAGCATAGGCACAGCTGATACACCTTGTCTGCAAACACACATAGGTCAAAGCACAGGGCTCTGACTGCTGAGTGGGGTCTGCTTGGTTCATTCAGGTTGTGTGCAGCTCAGTGATTTTAGGCAGCTTCTGAGGCTTACAGGAATTCTGTGGGCAGCTTGACCATGTGTGCAGGGTGTGCTGTGTGTGTCAGGCAGAGCACTGACCCTTCCAAGCACAGGTTTTTGTTGGGCTGCGCAGTGAATGAAGCTCATGGTGCTGAGTCATGTGGCAGGAGGATGGAGGCAGTGGAAGTGTGGCAGCTGTCACCGGGACAGCGGCCAGCGAGGGATGAGGGGTGTTCCCAGCAGTCTCCTCTAAGCACCGAACAGGGACCAGAGCTGAAAACTCCCTCCCTGCTCCCCAGCCCTGAAGTTTGTCCCCCATCTGTCTGCAGCTGCTCGGGGAGTGAGCAGAGGTGGTTGGTACCCGTGGTGCTGTCACCATGAGGGGAAGGGACCTTTTGGAAAGCCTCATTCATTAGCTGTGAGATTGGATAAGTCTGTAAATGTTACCATCTAGCCTATACAGCTTTATATAAAGATAAACTAGACACTGGCAATTTAGCTACATACTTAGACAACAAAAAAGGGAGATACTGTGCCCTTAATACTATTCAAGTTACTCCTTCAAGGAGATGAATAGGATGCTGGAGGGCACAGGTCATTCACATGATAAGAAATGTGAAGTAGATTTGATCAAAGTTTCCTGGTGCAGCCAAGTTAACAGTGTAGCACACTGCTTGTTTACATTGGACAAGCTGGGAAAAAATAAAATAAAAGTTCATTTTGACAGAAGGATTGTATGTTTTCTTGAAATGGGGAACACAGAGAAAAATCCTGCATAGAAACAGGACCTATGTCTTATTCCTGCTTTACATCTGAATGGACACAAACCAGGCAATTTGCATGAAACATGGTAAGAAGCTAAATGTCACTTGCTAGATCAATTTCAGAAGAGTCTGGAATTGGAGTGAAATATTCAAGACAGAAAATATGTGGGTAATACTGTAGGACTGAAATAAACATAACTTAGAATATAATAATTTTACCAGAGCACCAAAATTTTTTAATACTGACGTGGATAAAAAACCTTTGTCATTAAGGTCTGAAATCTGTGCATACTAACCCATTTATATACACGACATTAAGCTCAGGAGAACTTCTGCCAGACTTTTTGATCTGCTAACTTCTTTTTCAGTACAGAAGATAGAGGGCTGGATGAAGTCAAGCTGAAGCAAATGTCTGACAGCCACACAACAGCCAGAAAAGAAATAGCCCTGGAAAGGTCTAGAGTGTGATTCTGAGTCTGAGCATCCTGCAGCTGCTACTCCCTGCTCAGTTTTCAGCACAGCTCACATGGCAAACCAGAGACACTGACTTAGCAGGATTTTACAGGCATGGGCAATATGATGCGGATGAGCTTTGCTGGACAGCAAAAGATGCTGTGTGAAATAAATGCTGTGCCCAGGTATCAATTTGGCTTGAGTATGCTTATTACATTAACCTTGTAACTGTGCCAGCTGAAAAAAACACATTGGATACTTTTGGATAAGATCTGGATTTGTAAATCTGGTGCACATAAATTGTACCCACAGACGCATGACACAGTCATGAGTGTTCAGTCCCCTCTAGGGAGAAATGCCCTGAACTATGAAACTCCTATCACTTTCATTTTGAGGCTGCTCGGTATGAATGCCAACACAATTCACCTGTAGGAGCTTTTTCTTTATGTGCTATCTTGCCCATCCCATAAAATATCACGGCAAAAGGAGGAACAAGGCATCTGGCCTATGGCATCAAATACAGAATAATGAGCTGAGAAGCCCAGGGAAATCTAGTCTTTGTTCTGCCCATACCTGATTCCCTCAATGATTTCATACTGAACTATCTGTGTCTCCATTTTTCTTTTTCTGCCTTTTGGATAAATATTATCTCAGTTTACCTCAGCAATATGGTATGTAGCTTAAGTTCCCCCATATTTTCAAATGCTGTTGGGGATTTGAATGCTGGTGCTGTGTAATTCAGAAGACAGGACACAATCATTTTGTATAGCAACTTCCAGGTGGGCCATTTTCTAGAAACAATCTAATTTCTAAGTAAGTAAAGAAAAATAGAAAAGTTAGAGTAAATAACTATGAGAAACATGCAGAGCAACAATAACAGTGGATTCCTGCTGAGAAGGAGAGACTTTTGAAAGATTCGGGGCTATGGCTAGAGGCCCCAGCCGGCTGAGAGACCTCACCTGCACATCCTTGACAGAGGCTGGGCCTGGGCGTGATCAACCTTCACTATCAGAAGCAAAACAACTAGAACTGCAAGGTTTTTAGCATATCATTAAAAATTCAAACCCGGGCCTATTCTGATGGAAAATCTTCCTTAGGAATGTGAATTGTTTTGGGCAAAATAATCAGGCTTCTTTCCTGGCAGGGATACGATTTGCATCAAAAATTAGTGTCATCCACCCACTCAGTTTCCAGCTCAAAGCCAGGCATTTCATTAGCGAAGTGAGAACAGAGATGCCTGGCTGGAGCAGCTCCGGCAAACAAACCTGCCCGTACCCCAGAAAGGTGGGACAACTGTGGCACGAGGGTCACGAGGACCACACAGGGCCAGAAGAGGAATGAGGACATCTCATTCCTTCCTGGGAAAGGGAAACATGTGCAAGGGCAAACGACCCAGCCCAGACAGCGGGATGAGCCTCTCTTTCCCGGGAGGGAGGCCTCGGAGCTGCGTGCAGAGCCCTTGTGCGGTGCGTGGTGTTAGCGTGAGCGGAGAGGTGTGCGGGGACGAGCAGTGCGTGTGCAGCCCTGCGGCAGGCGGCCAGCGCCACGCGTGTGCCCGTGCGAGCCGGGGGAAGAGCCACGCGTGGCCAGGCACCTCGAAGGCGCCGTGCGCGGGCAGGGCGAGCGTGCCGAGCCTTCAGGGCGAGCGGGCGTGAGGGGAGCTGCGCAAGCACCGAGCGTGTGCGTGTGGAAAGGCAAAGGCGAGGAGCGCGTGTGCACACTACGAACAGGTGTGCGCGGAGAGACGGCGCGTCAGGGGCTGTGGGTGTGTGGGAAGGGGACATGCGGAGAAGGGGGTTCGTGTCGAGGAGGCGGTGTCTGTGTGTCTGGGTATCCGTGTGTGTGCCGGGAGCTCAGTGCCCGCGGTGCCGGCTGCCCGGGGCGGGGCCGCTGACGCACTGCGGCTGCAGCGGGCGGACCCGGCGGGGCGGGGGCCGGTGACCGGGGCCGTGGCTCGGCCCGCCCG
>VYZP01019807.1:0-12772 GCA_013400635.1 Hypocryptadius cinnamomeus
GCCCGCACCGCGCCGGCGTCCGCCACACCCCGCCCGAGCCCCCCACTCACTGTCCCGTTATCGTCCACCCCCAGAACGTGTCCGTGGAGGATCTCCATGGGGGAGGAGGCGCTGGAGTGCACGAAGGTCCCCTTGAAGACGTGGGCGAGCGGCGGGCGCTGCGGGGAGCTCATGGCGGCGGGCGCGGGCAGGCAGGTGTCACCCCGCGGGCTGCCTTCCTTCGGTGTCTCTCGGTTCCGCCGGCGGCTTCCTGGAGCTGTTACAATTTCCCCACCCCCTGGTGACTTTCTTTACGGGGAGTGGTTGCGGCGCAAGGAGGGCGGGAGGCCGCGCCGCACCCTTCGCCTTCCCCCGGGCGGGCGGCGGACGGCGGTGTCCGGGCGGTGCGCGGGGTGCCCCCGCACCCTCGGCCTTCCCGCCGCTGATGCCCCCATCCCAGAGGTGTGTTCTCTCTCCCCCGTGCAAGAGGCGCGAACGACAGGAGAGATGCCCTGAGAGAGATGCGGGTTTTGGGGTCCCGATTTCTCGCTGGGAAGTGGTGACAGATTCGACAATGTGTCTGGTAGTGTTTTACGAGTGTCTGGCAACTCAGTTTTGCAACCAACCTGCAACTTGTAAGCACTTGCAGAACTTTAATTTACAGTAGGATTTGTAGGTTGGAAAAGACCTTTAAGACCTTCAAATGTCAGACTGTCTCGTCAGTCCTCAGCCTCTGTATCGAACATTAGGAGAATGTAGGAGTAGAGAATAGATGCCAGCTGCGGTACCAGAACTTCCAGAAGTAGGCAGCCTCATTCAATGGAGATGTTCTACAGAAAAAGAGAAAACAACCTCAGGAGAATGAAAGGCAGAGAAAAATTAATTTTGTTAACTCAGAGAAATATGTCCCCAGAATGATATTCTGCTCCAACAACCTAAGTCAAAGCACATGATGAACACATCCTAAGAGGATCACTGTTGAGAGTGTTGGACTAAGACTTCACAAAGGCAGAATTATGTGCATCAAGTATAAAACCATGAATGTCCTCTGAATTAATGTTTGAAGTGACCTTTATCCATCAACTTATCAAGTGACAAATGAGCTTGGCACCAAGGGCACTGACACTACTGTTCTCAAGGCTGCATTGCAAAGTTTGTCATTACATGGTTTATCATTAAAGACCTTTGCAATCCCCATTGTGCTGACACTATACAAATGCGTGGCAGATTATGTTTCCTACAGACTCTCCAGACTAATGGTGGGAGGAAAGAGAAACACAGCAGGAAAGTGCAGAATAAATTTAATTTTAGTCTGCTATGGGCAAGTCATCAGCCTCTATCTTGCCCTCTTTGCATAAGAATGTGTTATGTTACTGAGAATGAAGTTTAAAAAATGTTGGCTTTATTGATATCAATGGGAAGTTCATACATGGATTTTGAGATCAGCTTAGCCAGGCTATAAAGAGTATTCAAAAAAAAAGAAAAGAATAGACATGTGAAAGTGACTTTTACTTACTTATATTGGCAATTCTCATGAGAGGTCTTGCAGTTTAAGAAAACTCACAATAACACAAAATTGTTATTTAAGACACATTGCAGTTTTCCATTGTATTTCTAGCATCTTTGACTTGAGAAAATAGCACACAAAACAAATCACAAGTCTTAAAGATTTATCTAGAAGATCTCCAATATTCTTGTTTGGAGAAGAAGCTGGCATAAACATCTTTCATGAAGTTTAGTCTGTTTAAAACAAAATAACACTTTCTGTTTCTTTGAAATGCAGAGTAATAAATTTTTCAAAAATAGCACCAGTAGTCTTCTCAATTAGGACTCGCAAAAACCTCCCTTCCAAAGTTGTTTCTCAGGGTGTTACAGTTGTGTTCATCAAGGCTGCAGCTGAAATGAGCTGTTTTCCAAGCTATTACTCCAGCCAAGAAAAATTGTCTTTTGCAGCAGGAAGGATAAAGAGTGGGAGAAAGGCTGGTTTTGCTACTGAGTAATAAGGTGAGTGGAAATGAGAAATGTGGTGAAGGGACCAAGCCCTGCAGTGGTAAATTCACTTGCTCCTCCTGTGAAGAGAGGAGTGAAAACAGCTTTCCCAGCAACAGCTGCTGCTCCACATGGCCTGCCTTTGCCCTGGTGGCAGCAGGCAGCACAAGAGCTCAAGATTTGGTGCCAAAAGCTGTATTAGCCTGATTTGCATTAAGTGAAGCACACAGCTGCCCTAGGACAGCATACTGGAGAGCTAAACCAAGGGAGCTGCTGCTACCAAACTCATTTACTCTGCTGTTCAAAATAACATTCAGCAGAGCTCAGCGTTTCTGAGGAACCTTTTGGTTGTGTGGTGGGGCAGGGGGCTGCTCCTGAGAACTTCTGTCTGCTTCGACCCTAGTTTTCCATTAAAAATCTCAGGGATTGCCT
Source organism: Hypocryptadius cinnamomeus (assembly GCA_013400635.1). NCBI lineage: Eukaryota > Metazoa > Chordata > Aves > Passeriformes > Zosteropidae > Hypocryptadius > Hypocryptadius cinnamomeus. The sequence goes on from VYZP01019807.1 coordinate 2,401, forward strand.
CCAACATCCTTAAAAAAAGAAGTGCAGTGATTTGAGTGAGATGTAATCCAGATAGTATTTATGCAAGAGAAGATAACCAAAAATATGGACAGTCTGTTTCATTAGCACTTTTACGGAGAAATATGTCAATAACAAACACTGCTTATGATATTTTGTTTTATTATTTTTATTCCTTTTTTGGCTTTAGTGTGTTCCAAACACTCCGAAATTATACAATTTCTTTGTCAAAAGAACTTTCAAAAATAGGTGTCTTCTGCTTTTTCCAGCTGTCACATGGAAGCGTGGGAACTGTGGAAAACTGCTGGTGGAAGAATGGTTTACACCCTTCCCTCCTCCCAGATTTTTTTAAATTTTAATTTGCAACCAGTTACATATGCATGCCCTAGATGCTTACATGAGTCAAGGTGAGACCTTGGCCAACTATGGAAAACTGAGCAATTGTTCCAAAATGTTGTGAGGCTGAAGTATGTTTAGTTTTTTCTGGGATGAACTGGGCTAAGCACTTCACCATCTGGAATAGAAGCATAATGCTCAGTTGTGACTGTTGCATAGTAATTAATTCAAGGAGTTGCTTTTTTTTTTTTCCCCCTCCTTCCCCAAAATAGTTGATGGTCTGGAGAGAGACATTTAGCTTCATATAAATCATGCAATGGGTGTTCTTTTAGTAGAATTTAATATCATCATATATGCGTTAATACAATTGAGAATTAATAGTGTGTACTTTGATCTAATACTGTTTTAATAAAAGGTCTGTCTCATTATTGAGTGGCTTATCAGACTCTCTATGTCTTCTAAATTATTGACTTCTAGGCAATTATTGAAATTAGTCTTTAGGTGGGTCCTGAAGCCAAACATATTCAGGATTAGAAGAATAGTCAGTCAGTGGATTTCTAAGAGCACAAGGACAGATTTTAACGGAATAAGAGTGCCTTTATTCTCCTTAATGCTTTCTGATCTTTCTTCACTTGTCACACTGCCAAGGAAGAATTCAATTAGTTGATTCAAAGTCTCAGAGCACCTAAGCTGATCCTGCAACTTCTGAGAAATAAAAGAAAAAGAAATCTGCTTCTTCCTACTGCTTTCAAAAAGTGGTTGATGGGGTACTTGCTACCAACAAGAAACTCTCTGTCATGAGCCTGTTGAGGTCAGTGCCTGTGCAGCCTGAGTGCCAGGATACGAAAATTGTTACTCTGATCTGGCAATGAATGTTATTATAGCATTTATGATCAAAATGGACCTTGTCCATAATTTGTAGCATAGCAACTAGTTAAGAGGAGAGGAAAAAAAATATGGTTGATTTATCTGCCAATATTTTTTTTTTTTTCTGGATAAGGAAGAGCTGATTAGGCAGCTACTCAATCCTTGGGATTATTAAAAAAAACCCAACAAAACAAACAAAAAAAAGAAAAAACCCAGAGGAGTGAAGCATGATAAATACCTACTCTCAAGTGAGAAATTAAGTTGGGAGCTATGTTTTAGGCTAGGCTACTTCATACACCTTATTTTCCCACAAAAATTTATATAATCAGAATATGTTATGTTAGTTAGCTTTTCCAATGCCATGTAAAATGAAAATTACCACACTCCAAAAGAATATGAAGAAATTACAATAAAAACAACCTCTTTGTCATTTGCTACCATGAGTATTCACTCTGCAGGTCCCAGTTGGATCTTTCAGCCTTTGATACACAAGTCTACAAAGCCTTGGGGAGGCAAGGCTCAGACACTGCCAGGGGATGCTGGAGTTACTTTCTGATGTTTCCTATCTCCTAAACAGGCCAGTACTGGCATAGTACTGTCATAAAATATTCCATCATTAGAACTTTGAAATGGCACATTCTGCTTGCTCACTGATAGATAATTAACCAAAGCACAGATTGGCTGATGTTAGTTCTTACACTCATGGTTTTTTTCTGTTTTACTGCCAAGGCTTATTCATAACAGGAATTGTATTAACTAAGCCAGAAAAGTTCTTAAGGACAGACAGCAAATGCTACACAAATATCAGTAAAACTCATCTCTCATAAGAAGTATAAGCATGAATAGGTCTGGTATGTCAAAAGATTTTGTTGACCAATTCGTTGTATTTTCCACAAGACACAAAGGATGAATCAATGTGCTTGGTGGACTTTATCTCTGATCATGTTAGAAGAGAATACAATCGAATTTGGGTGTCTGCTGCTGTTAACAGAGGTTTATGGGAAAAAATATGGACATGACTTGCTGTTATTGCCTGAGACCTTTCACTGAGAAACTTTATCCATGGAATTACATTGTATGGTGGAGCCAACGCATGTTATAGAACAGAGTCAGCTCATCTCTGGTCATGGCAATGTCATAGACCACTGTAGGTAACTGTTCGAAGAAGACTTTGTTGTTAGTCTCATGTTCATGCTTAAAACCCATAAAACCAAATAATAATCTGCAACATACTATCAGTGGTGATTTATTTAACTTTGCATTGCTAACAGAAGATAAAACAATTTAGACATGTAGTCACAAATAAATTGTCGTAAGGAATTAAAGTGAGATGTTACAATTCATTTCTGCTATGTTGCTGTCCACACATGAACACTTTTCCTGCTTTACCAAAGAGCAAATTTCACTGATGCTGGAATTAATTTTCTTTTTGAGTGATTTGTGAACTCTGAACCATGATGAATAATCTAATTCACACATGTGATTAATAGTCTGTGCATCCAAACCTACTCCTGTAAAATCACTTAATAATTGCAATGTATTGACCAGCAGTTGCACTTCTAAGCTGTTTGAAGGATCTCTTCAAGTGTGCCAGTGTTCAGTAAAGCAGCAAAATCGTAATGAAAAGTTTTGTGATCAGGTTGAAGGAAGTCTATTAGAAATATAGAAATAACATCACAGTATTTTTAGTCCATCACTTCATTACAGATGATAGTAAAACATAAATATATAAACTGTAGGAATCTAAAAAATAACCAAACACTTTTTGAATTCCATGTGGAATTTCAGAGGATTTCGTATTTCAGAGGATTTTTGACAGTGTCTTTTTCATAAAACCACTGTTTATTCTGCCTTGCTGACTCTTCAGCACTCAATCATATAAGCCGAACGTAGTACATGTAAGTGTCATCTGGACATCCAATAGATGTATTTATGCTGGCAGTTTGAGCAGATTGACCTGCAAATTTAAATTCCTTTTCCAAGTTGTGTTTGTTTTTTTGGTTGTAGATTTGTTTTGTATCTACATTTCAAGTAATGCAGTGTGTGCTTGTGAGCACCAGTTGCATGTTTGCCGTGGTTTTTCTCTTGGTTGAAGAGAGCTAATGATGACTGCATACATGAAACCACAAAAAAAAATCTCCTTCTGAAATGTGTTTGCAAGGTACTTCAGTAGTTTTCTTTTTATCCTTGCATAGTTTTCTCGTAGTAAAGACTAGGAAATCTGAGATGTTTCTGCAGAAATCTGGTTTCACATGCAATCTGTAAACTTATTCATGTAGGAATCATGTGTTAGGTGTAGACACATGAACACGTAAGGTATGTGGTATTAGATGTGAACACATTAGGTATGGACACATGGTGCATTTGATGACCATCAGCTAGCATCAAATCATTTGCTGGTAAGTACAACTTGAGTATGCAGTTCTAGAGCCACAACAGATAGCGTCAAAGCTTCTATCACAGAATCACAGAATCAGTTACGTTGGAAAATGCCAGAGTCCAACCTGTGACCAAACACTACCGTGTCAAACAGACCACAGCGCTGAGTGCCACGCCTTCCTTAAGCACCTCTAGGAATGGTGACTCCACCACCTCTCTGGACAGTTCATTCCAATGCCCAATCACCCTTCCTGTGAAGAAATTCTTCCTAATGTCCAATCTAAACCTTCCCTGGTGCAGCTTAAGACTGTGTCTTCTGGTACTGTTGCTGGCTGCCTGGGAGTAGAGGCCAACCCCCATCCTGCTACAACCTCCTTTCAGGTAGTTGTGGAGAATGATAAGGTCTCCCCTCAGCCTCCTTTCATCCAGACTAAATACCCCCAGCTCCCTCACCTGCTTCTCATAGGACTCGTGCTCCATAATCTTCACCCATTTCATTGACCTTCTCTGGACCTCCTCCGACACCTCAAACCCTTCCTTAATTGAGTGGCTCAGAACTGAACATAGGATTTGAAATGCAGCCTCATTTGTATCAAGCACGGGAGGAAATCACTTCCCTAGTCCTGTTCACCACCACACTGATACACATCAAGATGCCCTTGGCCTTCTTGGCCACCTGGGCACACTCTGGCTCATGCTCAGCTGGCTGTTGAGCATTACCCCCAGGGGCTTTTCCCTGGGCCACTTCCCAGCCAGCCTGTCCCCAGCCTGTAGGGCTGCATAGGATTGTTGTGATTGAAGTGCAAGGTCTGGTACCTGGCTTTGTTGCATCTCATGCCGTTGGTCTCAGCCTGTCCAGATCCCTCTGAGGGGTCTTCCTACCCTCCAGCAGATCAACACTTTGAATCATGGCAGCAGGTAAGATGAGAGCCTTAATCCATTGAGGGCACTGTCTCACGCAACATCCTTGTTGACAAATTAGGGGTGTGCTTCATTGATGGACTACTAGATGGATAGGAAACTGGCTGGATGACTATATCCAAGGATTTGCTATTAATGTCTCAGTATCCAAAGGAGATCCCTAACAAGAGGTGTCCCTCAGGGATCTGTATTGGCCCTGGTAAAGTTGTGTCTTTATTAATGACAGAAACAGTGGATTGAGTGCATTCTCAGCAAGCTTGCAGATGACACTGAGGTGAGTGATAGAGCTGATGTGCTGAAGGGACAGGATGCCATTGAGAGGGACCTTGACAGGCTTGAGGACTGAGACAATGTGAACCTCATGAAGTTCAACAGTACTGAGTTGATTGGAGCAGTCACCAGCATCAGCAGAGGTTGTGAATTGAGAGCAGACCTGCATGACTTCGGCATATTGGTAAATGAAAAATTAGACACGAATCTGCTGCATGCCCTTTCAGCCCTGAAAGTCAGTTGCATGCTGAGCTGAACAAAAAGTAGTGTGGCCAGCAGGGTGAGGGAGAGGATTCTGTCCCTTTGCTCTGCTCTTGTGAGACTCCACCTGCGTACTGCATCCAGCTCTTGGGTTCCCAGCATAAAAAAGACAAGGAACTTGTTAAAGAAAGGGATGAAGATGATGAGTGGCCTGAAACACCCCTCCTGTGAAGACAGAGTTGAGATTGTTTAGCCTGGAGAAGAAAATACTCCAGTAAAGATTTTATTGTGTTTTTTCAACATATATTTTTCTTATATTGATCTAATATAATTATTTCTTATAAGAAACGCTTTTACCTGAGCCTTTAATAATAGCATAAGGGGTAGCAATTTAAAACTGAAAGACTGTCAACTGAGATTGGCCATAAGAAATAAATTTTGTACTGTAATGATGATGAGACACTGGATCATAGTCCGAGAGAAGCTGTGGATGCTCCATCTCTGGAGGTGTTCAAGACCAGGTTGGATGGGGTTTTGAGTAACCTGGACTAGTGGAAGGTGTCCCTGCCTGTGGTAGAGGGTTTGGTCTAGATGAGTTTAAATGTCAAGAAACTCTAAACCATTTTGTGATTCTAAGTATCTTCCTTCTTCTGAAGATATCAATCTTTTTTTTTTCTTTTTTCCAAAGGTAATAACAGTGCTCACAATTTTATGGAGTGCTCTTCTTGAATCTCAAGACATACTGACTCACACACCCACACTCTTGTTGACACTTCCAGAAGAGAATCATGACAGAATTCACAAAATAATCACAGAGCTACTCCCAAAGGTAATGCTGAGGCAAAATTGTTCTGCTGGAAATGCATCTGCAAAAGCTCTGGAAAAACTTTACTGACTGGAGCATTGTGAACACATAGACACACAACACACTACCACGAAGCAGAGCAGCAAGACACAAAGAAATGTTGTAGAGGCCATGAATGAATGTTAACAAGCATTGGATCACTTGTCCTTTTTAGCCGAGAGTTGTTTCATCATGCTTGGCGTTCTTTAGTACTACACCTCAATTTATTGGCTAGGTTGTAACTAACAATTATTCAATTCTGTTTTTATGTGACCCCTCTTTATGCTGTAGTCTTTCTCCTGCATATCACACACAGAATCTTTTAGCTGGAAAGTGCCTCTAAGATCATTGAGCCCAACCTTTGACTGCTCACCACTAGACCACAGCACTGAGTGCCACATCCAGTTTTTTCTTGAGCGCCTCTAGGAATGATGACTCCACCATTTCCCTGGGCAGTCTGTTCCAATGTTTAACTATCCTTTCCATGAAAAAATTCTTCCTGATGTCCAGCTTGAACCTTCCATGGTGCAGCTTGAGGCTCTATCCTCTTGTTCTGTTGCTGGAATCCTGGGAGAAGAACCCAGACCCATGTTGCTACACACTCCTTCCAGGCAGTTGTAAGGGGTGACAAGGTCTTCCTTGAGCCTCCCCAGACTACACACCCCAGCTCCCTCAGCCACCCCTCATCAAACCTGTGCTCCTCACCCTTTCCCGGCTCCATTGCCCTTCTCTTGACATGCTCCAGCACCTCAAAGTCTTTCTTGTAGTGAGGAGCCCAGAACTGGACACTGAACTTTATGTGTGGCCTCATCAGTGCTGAATACAGGGGGACAGTCACTGCCCTGGTCCTGCTGGCCACGCTATTGCTGATTCACATCAGGATGCTACTGCCGTTCTGGCCCCTGGGCACACACTGTCTCATGTTCAGCTGCTGCCAAAAAACCTCCCCAAGTCCTTTCCTGCCATCAGCGTTCCAGCCACTCTGCCCCAGCCTATAGCACTGCAGGGGACTGTTCTGACCCAGGGGCAGGACCCAGCACTTGACCTTGTTCAACCTCATGCGGTTGGCCTCAGCCCAAGTGAATGGATGAATACCATCACATTCAAATTTGTTCTCAGACATGTTTTGCTGCTTTGCAGCATTCGAGGATTGCTGTGGTTTGCACAAGTTTTTTGCAGACTGTCTTAAAACTTCCAGTAAATTTTCTGATTTTTTTTAAATGTGCTTTTCAATTTTTCACGTGAAGAGATGTCCTTTTCCATTCAAGTTTTAAGCTGAGACACTAAATGAAAGGCTCTTAAACTGAGGTGTGTTCCATGGCTGTTCCCTTCATTCATATATGTAGCTAAATTTTGTATAAATAAGAGAAAACTGTGATCCTATAATCTGATGATCTATGTAATATATGCGACTAGCAACACTTGAGCTTTATTATGTTTATTCAAATATCTCTAGGAATATCTTGATTAATAATTTGCCACTAGTAGAATTCATTATGGTCTTCAATAAGATGTGCCAAATTATTTTCATTGATAACCACCTCTCCTGGCCAAAAAAAAAACAACCAAAAAAAAAAAAGAAAAAAAAAAAAAAAAAAAAAAAAAAAAAAGAAAGACACTTTATTTATAATTTGAATTTGTTCACACTGGATTCCCAAAAAAAAAAAATTTTATATTGAGTAGGAAACTCTTTATGAAAGTTGTGCTTTCACTAGTATCAAGAAGATCACTTCACTCTCTGTTTGACAAGTTAAATGGATTGGGGTTTTGGTCCTTCATGATACAGCCCATTTTCCCAGCTTAAACGTTCCTTATGTCTTTTTCTGTTTCTGTCTGATTTCAGTGTCTGTCATGGACATTGAGATCTGAATGCCATATGCTAGAAACAATCATGGTAAAGCCAAATGCAGAGGTTATATAATGTCCCTATTTATACAGCTAAAACCAGCATGTTTGTCATTTTGCTTGTACTGTTGCACTGACAGGCCATATTGCCTTATAGACCACAATAAATCCTATGTCTCAGTTAGCTTCAGAATAAATACAATATACGTTAGTCACTCATGAGCATACACCTTATATTTGTTTCTGTCTATGTATGCACAATTTGCTTGAGACAAAGCAGTCAAGATGTCCAGATCACAAAAGTGGATTCTATTATTTGCTACTCCTCCTATCTGTGTATTTTGCAGAGTGTAACAGTGAAAATTTGTATTTTTTTTAATGTCTAGTAACTGGGACAACAGCATCAGTATCTCCACAATCCTAGTGGAGATACCATAATATACTTTCACATGAACAGTGTGGCTAGAGGTCTGTCATTCTCACATGAGTTAGTGAGATCATCAAAACAGACTGTGTATGGTACCCCATCTTGTGTTATTTCTGATAAAACAGATTAGTTAAATGCTCAGTGTGAAGTTTTTTAAAATTTTAAGTTTTTTATAATTTTATCACTCCACTATGCAGAAAAATCTTATTGAGGTATTTACCTCAAAATCATTGAGGTAAATACTTCCTGTGCTTTTTTCCTTTCATCATTTCTTTTAATGCTTGTGGGAAAGAGCAGTGTATCTCTAATCCAAAGCATCTGTGTGCATGAGTTGGCACACATTAGTAAATTTTGCTCTGAAATTCTTTAAAAATCATCAAATTAAAAATATGAAGCAATTTGTCAAGGTTTCCCAGATGAGGCATATTGAATGACAGCTCATCAAGGATCTGGGGACTGAGCTGTGCACTTACACCCTCACTTCCCTCAGCATTAGGCTCCAAATTGGCAACCTCAGTCTGCAGCAGGGAGGTCACTGCTGACCCAGTATTGTCAGGCAGAATGTCACACAGGCTCCTGCTGTGTCACCTCTGGCAGGTACCTCTCTTGTGTGTTGCTGGCTAGGAATTCTGGGCATCTCCTGGCACCCATCTTCACTCAGCCTTCTGATCTCCAGAGTCTCCCTTCACTTCCAGAGAGTTGTCTTTCTTTTTACCTACTCTTTTCCAGGCTCCAGATTTCCTATCCTGAATAGTCTGTGTGCAGAAGCAGAATATGTCATTAGCCTCTTAAGTGGTTTCTTACATCCCTTCCAGAACTGGAGAATGCAGGATATGCCATCTGTATTTAAAGCAGGTTTTATCAGTATTTACGGGTCCACCCTGCAACCCTTGCAACTATCAAGGCTGCTTCCTGGGAATGCAGAAGTTCTGCTTCAGACATCTACTCACGTACACACAGGTATTCAACTATCTGCTGCCTGGTAGCATTCACAGTGGAGCTATTTTTTTCATCCGTGGCACAAGCACGGATTTTTGTGATTCAGAAGTTCTGTCGTGATTCACAGGCTCCTTTGATATGCAAGTATGATGCTTTAAATAGTACACCATGACAGAAAGACAGAGCAGGCAAAGTGGATTGTCTGCTTCGAGAATCTTGGGCCTTGATAAGTCACACTCATTCACACACTATCAGTGTTAAAACACTGTAATTGGGGTTTTTTTTCTATTAGATACAACAGGGAGGAAAGAAAACACGACAAAGCCTTTGTAAAAGGCAGTTAATTTATGCAAATTGAATAGGCTCCTTTTTCTCAGTCCTCCACACAGAGCTACAGAAAAACAGCTGGGGCCTACCACCTACTACCTAGTTTCTCAGTGAGTCCTTCACTGTCTAGAGGAAGAGGAGCTTTATCCCATTGCTCTGTCAAGAGAAGAGAGAAATTAATGTCTGGACAACCAGGTAAGTACCAGCCAAAAATACTCTTTCTGCTCTGGATATATTGAGAAAGAGTACTTCTACTCTGTGATTCTACACGAGTTTTGCTGTGTGCCAATCCTAGAGCTTCCAAGGCAAATACAGGCAGAAGCATCTGCTGGGCTGAGGGAAAAGAAAAGAAAAGAAACCTCCATACATACTCAGGACGAGTTCTGTAACTCCCATGACATCAACACTGATTTCTAATTCTATTCTGAAAAATGGATATTATAGAAAATTATTCGCTTTTTTTTTCTCTCTTTTAAAATGCTTTTTTCCCAAGAGATTTAGGTAAAACATTACCTCCTGAAAAGTGTAAATGTTAGTCAATGAGTTTATAGCTGTATTTGCAGCGACTACAAACCTCCCAAGCGTGCAAGATTAGAGGTCGTGTATGTGTGCCATTCTTCAGTGGAGGCTCTGGGTAGATAGATTCCGTGATAAAGCCAGGCAAAATTTGAAACTGTCATATAATTGGTATCCGGTACTGCAGTAATGACTACCAAGAGGGAAGGCCATCTTCACTGTGCAGAGTGGATTGCCAACACCCAGGCACAATCCCAAACAGGATTATGATCAGTTAGATGGTGGTCTGGGTACAAGAGATGTGTGGCAACTCCTGGTTTCTAGGAAACACATGGTAACTCCAGAGGCGTTTGCACAACACAGCCAGGGGACACAGGGAAACTAACAAAGCGGGATGTGCCTGGGCTATTCCAGATCCGTGTGCTAGCAAAACCTAGATGAATTTAAACAATAATTAACCATGTTCCAGTGATGCCAGGTGTGTTGTGTCACATTAGGGAAAT
>VYZP01019809.1:2372-21287 GCA_013400635.1 Hypocryptadius cinnamomeus
AAAAAAAAAAAAGCTTGTGCAATAAATAAGAAGCTTACTGAGTTTGACAATGGAAAAGAGAAAGCCACAGATTTCAAATGCTGCATTCTTGCCTGTTAGCAGACGAAGATGATAAGAACACACATATAGAATAAGAAAGAAATCAAGAACTCCAGAAAATGCCAATTAAAAGCCTAAAAGAACAATGGCTGGTAAAAGGTTGAAAGGTCATTCACCAAAAACGTAGGGGAGCACTAGATAACAGCTGAATCCATAGAGGTTATTTTCTGCAAACAAGAACCAATCTGCTTGTCATGTTCACCACTCCTGCATAAACCTTGAAGGCCAATCCTTTCAGTAACAGTGCTATTCAATTCTCTTTCTATAGAGAAAGGAGATAACTTTTTGTCTGGAAATTTCATGCTGGTTTGACAATACAGTTCAGCTCTTGATGTTACACAGTGGAACTCACACATGAATTTAAGATCAGGCTAAAAAGTGTTTCTCACACACCAATACTCTGGTTGATTTTTCTTGACCTAAATTTTTTTTCAATTTAAAACTCCATAGGTAAGAGTTGGTGAGATGTCAAACACCACACAGAGAACTGAGGAACAAATAAGAGAGCATGACAACAAATTCAGAACTGTATCTTTGTTCCCTGTTTGCAAATGCTCCAATTTGGATGAACCTGATTACCTGGGCACACGACATTACACAGCAGAATGTCACCCCACCCAACAGTGAGCGGCATAAGATAGAAAAGGCTGGCAAAAGACAAGTAACAGCTTGAGCCTTCTATGCCACAGAATATCATGCTTTTATTTGATGATGATGATTCTGGTTAGACAAAAAGCAAGACAGCCTCTTTTTTCAAGATGTCTTTTTAAGAGTCATGAAGTTTATTCCTGTGTAGGGGGCTGAAGACCTACTTCATAGGTATACCCCTATACTGCAACTGATGTTGGACAAAAGGGCAGGCAGTAAGTGTGTTAAGAGTCAGCCATTTCAAACAAAAACTGCAAAGGTGATTTCATTCATCTAAAAGTTCAGTATTAAAACAATAAACATTCTCTTCTTTTCAATTTATATAATAAGACATTCAATTGACTCTAAAAGGTCAACTAAAAGTTTAAAAAACTTTTTTGATGGGTTACTTTCTCTTAGTACTCATCATTACTCATCTCTTAGTACTCATCATATTTCAAGCATCTACAGTGAAATGGACAGAAACAACTACTAGACATAACTGTTGATCTACTTAAACTATTTTTGAAGAGTAATTTCAGATATTTCCACACTTCCAAAATAAAGGCATACATCTTGGATCTAGATAATAAAACATATTTATTGGTATCTTGTTGGAAAACGACAACACATTGACAGGTAGTGACTATTTTTAAGGTTTCCTGTAACACCCCACAACACAGGACAAAAACTTTTTTCAACCTTCTGATGACTAACATCACATGAGTGCAAGAACAGTCCTGTTTAAGAAATCATTCGCTTGGTCCATTTGACTGATGTACAACACACCTTCAAGAGACAGTGTGCAGTTGTGATAGATTTGCAGTCCGTAAGCACATTAAGGTCATAATTTTCAACTATTCTTTTTTCCTTTTATTTTTTTTTAACAGAAATTCCAAACTGGTTCATAGGACAAGAGTATTTAGTTTTAACATCTGGAAAGCAAAAAATCATCTTACAGTGTCTATTGTTGGAAAGCAATTGTGTTAGCTTTCATTAATGAACTCACTGTTACATACATATTTCTAAAATATGCAATTCTAACAACTATATTGCAGTAGCAACTATAATATTATTAGACATAAAAAACACAATTAATTTCAAAGCAGTTCCATACACAATTTATCCAAAGCCTCACTGGTAACATACTTAGAGAGTTGACTTTGAATTCAATATGTTCCATGAGAAGTAATGAGGAAATTCACACTAACTCAGAGCATAGCTTAGATAACATAAGGAAAAACAATCTGTACATGAGAACACTACCACTTTCTAAGACCATGCCTTAATAACCACAATACTCTTATGTGCTTGTACTCACATATACATAGAGACATGTAAGTTACCTGATCAAAGAGCTGCTTGCCTGTTGTATTGGGCTGGATGGCAAATTCCAACTCTGCATCCATTGTGGTTACTCTGACATTGATCTGCAGAACATAAGGAAATATTTAAATCATACTGTAACAGTGTAATGCTTCTATATCCTGTGATTAGCCTGTGAGAAACAATACGTTCAACAATTTTAATGGTCATGTGTACACAGAGAACACAGCAGTAAGAAAAACAAAATTTGAATCTGAAAATATTCTCATCTTTATTTAGTCTAAAAGCATAATCAGCATAGTACTTACCAGTAGGTAGGAAGGTTAAATTAGAGAACAAAGCTCAAAATTAATTTAATGGGAAAGCTGATATCACTACTGAACAGCTGAAGAACATTGGGAGAGTGCCCAGTGGCTGAATATCTTTCAGAGGGCTTCCCAAATGCATGCAAAAGAAAGTTCTTGGTCACATATATGTCATTTTAAGGTATTTATGCCTAGCAATATAAAAAGACAAGCGGCTTCCTGCTTGTCATCTCTAAAAATCAAGCAGTTTGATGGTCAAAGTAGTTAGGACTAGAGCTTTTACATCTCAGGACAGACAAGAAGCAGGTTTTCACCAACAGAAAGGAAAACTACAGCAGGTAGCTCTCCTTAGTGCCTACCTCCTTCAACTCCCTTACTACAAGACTAAAAAATGGCCACCATTCAATGAACCTCCTCCTTCTCCTGAAAGGAAGGACCATTTTCCAGACGACTTCTGACAATCACTGGGTTTGTTATAAAACAAGAAGTCAAATACTGCAGGAGATAACTGGAAGCCTTACTTGTAAGTATAACAGTCTTTTCCAATTTCTCTTCATCCGGTACATACAGAAGTGAGAATTTCCATGAAACAGAACAAAGTATTAAATGCACAGCACTATCTTCTCAGCGTTAGAACAGTCCCCCACTCCTACCACCAGGGTATCAATCACATTTTATTCATCTTTAGTGCATAAGAATATAAAGTATTAAAGGTCAAATACACCTTCCTATAAATGCAGAAAAACCAAACCTGCACAGATCTATTCTAATTTCTCTCTACTGTAAAAAAGGGCACAGGAATAAATTAGGACTTGTATTACAGGTTCTTACACTACTTGATCTATGCATGTGCGAACCATTTCCATTAACTATTTCCCTAATTTTGCCACCAGGTGGAATACTTTGAGAAGTGATTGTCTGGAAAAGAAGGAAAGGGAAAACATGGAAGGGAGATCTAAGGTGGGGAAAACTGCAGAGCAGTTTGTCTTCATGCAACAGATGAAGCTTGACCACTGCTCCCTTCAGCATCAAGGTAAACAAGAGGGGGATATACAAGACAAGAATAGCAGAAGCCTGAGGACCTCTAGGTTACAGACTTGCAAACAAGAATGATAGAGGAGGCTTACCCAACTTCACTGTGAGTGCAAACACTGATAAAGAACAAGAGTTGAAGACTTTGGAGTAAAAGATAGTTTAGTTTTATTGCAAAAAAAATTCAAAAAAAATAGAGGGTGTGTGTCAGGAAGAGGGAAAAAGATGTTTTCTGTAGATTCTCTCAGTCTCTCTATTTCAAGTGAAGAAAAAAAAACCCTTATAGAATATAATTCATCTAACAAAATAACTAATTTTAAATGGTAGCTCTAACTCACTGCCAGTTACACTAGTTTAAGCACGAGGGATTGCCCCTTAATTACAAAATAACTTTTCAAAACAGTTTTTCTACTTAAAAAATGAAGCCTTCTTTAGGGCAGTCACAAGTAAGCAAGTTACAAAGAATAAGGCCAAAAAATAATTTTATTAAATGCCAAAGTGCTCTGTTATATAACAGCACCATTGCCAAAACACGAAGCATCACAGATCTACAAAGCACAGCAAGTTCAAAATTAATTGCAGCAGCAAAAATTTCTTGTATAAATATCCTTACATTAAATGTCATCTACAAATGCAAGAAATACTACCTGAAAGTTTATCCTTCACAAGAACAAGAATACCCAAACAGTAAAATAATAGCTGCAATACAGAGACAAACTCAACACAACTCTAAATTCTGTCTGCTTCTGGACGCTACTGCCCCAAAAAAATCGAAGTGCTCTAAGACTACAGAGCTTCTACACCTCCAACAGGTACAAACAGACCTTAAGAGTACCTAGCCACTTATACACATTATAGTAACTGCTCAAGCCTGCAGCGTTTCTGTTTATCTTTGTACTTCCAATTAACAGATCACTCAATTGCTAATCAGTATTTACACATTTAGTTTTAATAAAAAAGTTGCAAATTAAATGATGGCAATGTTAAAACATTACCTTTTGTGATATGAATTTTTTAAGAAGAGACAAAAGTTAAACACCACAGTACATTTTCTTTCTGAAGGAATTTGGACTGACTTTGATTTCTGGCATACAAATACCAGGCTTCTACAAACTTGTAACATAGTTTCACACCTTCAATTATTTCTGAGCACCGAACATAAGAGAGTTACTTTTGTCAAAACATGAAGAGCCCTGAAGGTTTACTTATCTAATTCAAACCTTGATAACAGAGCACCTTCTCAACAAAGATCAAACCTCTGGTATCAGTTGCATTATCTGTAAAATAAAGCTAGCAAACTACATTAACAAGAGTCATTGGGGAAGTTTCCACATCATAAATACAGCAGGGAATTGAGAAAACACAGACAGAGAAAGAAGGTCCAGGAACTTCAGCAATGGTCAGTCGCTCACGTAACCTCTGCTGGGTATACAGCTACTTTGAAGTAATGTTCTTTACGTGGGGAAATTATCTGAACCACAAATTATGAGGACAGGCACTAATCTGAACCAACTTTACCACACAAATACGGAAACAGGAAGGAGCTCTTGCAGTGATGACAAGAGAAACGCATAAAGGCTTCCTGTAGCAAGTATTGGAAGGCTACCACATACCACAAGATCCATTCAGTGCCTGCTTCTCAAACTTGCTCTCACCAGGATCCCACATCTTTGTTACAGAATCTCACAGCTCCCTTCTTTACATAGTTCAGCCAACTATCTCAAGTTTGCGTATTAAATAGAATCACAGAATAGTTTGGCTTGGAAGGGACCTTTAAAGGTCATCTAGTTCAACCCCCTGCAATGAGCACAGACACCTTCCCCTACATCAGGTTGCCCAGAGATCCATCCAACCTGACCTTGAACATTTCCAAAGATGGGACATCTACCATCTCTCTAGGCAATTGTTAAGAGTTCCACCTCCTGCATCATAAAAATTTTATTAGTTATATGTAGTTTGAATCTATATTCTTTTAGCTTGAAACCTTTAGCCTTGTCCTATTACAACAGGCCCTAGTGAAATGTTTGTGCCCACCTTTCTTATAAGCTCCCTTTAAGTACTGAAAGGTCACAATAAGGTCTCCCTGCACCTTCCTCTTCCCCAGGCAGAACAACCCCAACTCTCTCAGCCTTTCCTCATAAGGAGGGATGCTCCATTCTGCAAACCATTTTTGTGATCCTCCTCTAGACCTGTTTCAACAACACCATGTCCTCCCTGTGCTGGGACCCCAGAGCTGATGCAGCCCTGCAGGTGGGGTCTGAGCAGAGCAGAGGGGCAGAATCCCCTCCCTGGCCCTGCTGCCCACCACTGGATGCAGCACAGGACACATTTGGCTCTCTGGGCTGTGAGAGCACACTGACAGCTCGTGTCCAGCCTCTCATCCTCCAGCACTCCCAAGTCCTTCTCAGCAGGGCTGCTCTCCATCTGTCCATCCCCATCCTGTGTTGACACTGGGGGATGCCCCAACCCAGGTGCACCTTGCACTTGGCCTTGTTGAACCTCAGGAGGTTCACATTGTCTCACTGCTCGAGCTTGTCCACATCCCTGGCATCAGCAGCAGGCTGAGTTTATCTGTACTTTACCAGACTTGCTTCAGAATGATTAAACATGGCCAAAGGAAAGGGAAGAACACACACTAAAGAATTACATGTTGATTATTCTTTGCCAAGGGAACAACTGATGTTGCTAATGGGTTATGAGGGTATTTGCCACAGCTCACAAAATACTATTTATAGAAAAATATTCCACAGCAAATTATCTATTAAATAATTTATCAAAACCAATAAAGAGTACAGTCATTGAAAATACCTGGAATAACAAACACAGATGTGCACTTAATAAAAGCATGCACTTAATAAGGGAATTTTATTTTTATTGTATGCATTCTTTCACCTTTAAGAACTTGAAAAAGTAGGTACTACAAGAAAATGCAGACATAACTTCAACCCTTCACAATTTATGGGACAATTACACCATCACTACATTAACCTTTGAACCTCTCCTCAAACAGATATAGTCCACGAAACATGCACAAAACCTGGCTGTAAGCTTAATTATCTAAAACTGCCTATTACTGTACTTCAGCCATCCTTTGCAAATATTAATTATGGCACTTCATCATGAACTCCAAAACTAAGTAGGTATCAATACTGAGGGAAAAAAAGCCATTTAAAATAACATGGAAATGGTTTCCAGAGGTTTTGGTTTGGTTTAATAAATGCAATACAAATTAGTCATTTGTAAAAGCCACAAAAACCAGTCTGATTCATAAGAAAATCGCATATGGCAAAAAAAGTTTGTTCAAAGAGCTTCCTCACAATGGTTCAGCCATTTACAGTCTCAAGTTTGCATATTAAATCGTGCTAAGAGTAGCAGTGTATTAGTCCCACTGCTTTATAGACTGCACAGCACTCTCTCCATACCAATGTCAAAGCAGATATAGGAAGAAATGAAAGAAAAAAACTTTATGAAGAAGATAAGGTAAAAAGGTAAGGATTAAACAGCATTAGCAACGGAAGGCTACAGAATAATGCCAAATAGATTTTACTAATAGATGAATCAAGAAAGCAGTCCTCCAAGCTGACATTAGTTCTCTATTTATACTACAGAAATAAATCATAAATTCAAGCCACAATTCAAATACTGCATTACACAGACTCAAAGATTCTCCTGTGTAACAACAGCACTGTAGTAAAAAAAATTTATACACTACTTTGGTTCGATCACCTTACAGAAATTAGTTTGATCTTGCAAATATTAGAATTTTAAACCGCAATATTATTCCAGAATTTGTTATTTACTCCTTCTGAATACACACGATCATAAAATGTTGAATAAACCTAAAAAAAATCCTTTTTAGTCTCAGTAACTTTGACATCTATCTGTATTATTCCCCAGTGTAATGCTTGCTTTCTTTCATGCCTCGCAGTCTTGTACAAAAGTGCTGCAAATTATCACCAAAGCCAGATGATAATTTAACTCCTTCTACACCCTATAAATACAGTATTTTCAGTCAATTAAATCTAATCTTCTTAGCGTATGAAATGATTAACAGTTATGTAACCCATGATGTCTAATTTTAGCTTCTATGTTTCTATTTTCGGTGCAGATCCGTGAGAATGCCATACAGCTGAGAAACATTTTCTATCTATTCTTTTAGGAAGAAAGCACTGAAAATAAGAGACAACAAATAAAATGTTCTTCAGCAAGCTGAGAGCTAAGCATACTGAGAACAGCATTTGCAACAGCTCAAATTTTTATTACAGCAGCAAAGATGTAATTAAACAAAGAAGTCATCAGTTTTATTCAGATGGATCACAACATGCTACGTGAAACTAAAATTCACAATGCTAGGTAGAACTGAGACTATTAAGTCTCTTTTAAAAACAACCTATTTGGTTGTGAAATCACAGTAGATGCTGAGTAACAGTTGAAAAACTGGAAAGCCACTTTGTCACAAACTCAGGCAAAGTGAAGGAACAGACTTTCTACCGAAGCAATCAAAAATGTTTCAATTATGTATACTTTTCAGTCATGTATTACCTTAGTATCCCAGGACAATATATAAAGTTGCTTTTACCCTTTCAAAACAGCCTTTTCACCCAAACTATTTAACGGACTAGACTCTAAGAAAGAAAATTCGAAACACATGACCTTTTACAGCCATGTATAAGAATCATTCACAGTGGCATGAAACTTATTTCAGACTGAGACTTCCAGGAAAAACGAAAGATCTTTGCTATAAAATTCCAATACGCCAAGACTTTCTACTGGGTTTCATTTACTTAATTTTGCCTGGAATACTATGTAACTTTTCAATGTGAAACAAAAAAAAGTGAAACCAAAATCTATTTAATTGCCTTTTCTGTGGTTCAGTGGGTACTGATTTCATTTAAATTGATCTACGGCTTATTTATTTGTTATTTTCTCAACAAAAAAATTAATCCCATATACCCATGAAGAATTTATAGTTGTACTGCACAGGTTTACATATTTACAAGACTACCAGACTTTTCTGAAAACTATCAATTGGATCATCACAGCAGAGTCTGAAAAAAGAAAACCTAAGTAGGTCACAGTAATACAGAAGAGATAAAATAACACTGTCAAAAATCTCACCACTTATGTTAACTGGGTTTTCTTAGCTCTTACCCATGATTATTTCATTAGTTTTCAGGTTAAATGATTTTCAGCAATAAAGCTACAGAACATTGACTGTCTTATTGCAACAGCTGTCAAAAAAAAGCAACAAGGAGTTAAAGCATAAATAGTTTCTGGACTAGAAGTGCATTTGGTTATTGTGGATTGTCCACAAAGACAGCTCCCAAGAGCTACAGTAAATATCCATAGCAAGAGACCTCCTACTGTCCAGTACTATCAAATCTGAGCAGAACAGCAAGACTCTTCAAAGAACAATGTCGGATTCATTAAACATAACCGTGGCTAGGCCAAAGAAGAAAGAAGGGGGAAAAAAAAAGAGGAGGGGGAAGGAAGAGAGCTTCAAAGCCATCTGTCATTTAAGAAGCAACCAGAACAGAATCTGAGGTTTGATTTTTATAGGTAATACTACTTAACCTTTGGCAAGCGTGCTACTTCTTCATCCACTGATTACCAACTATAATTACAGCAATCTGCAGTTTACAGGAAGACACTGAGAAATGTAATCAATTTCATTTCATTTATAATGGCTCCTTTCGCTTGGCTTCCTTCTAGGATTTCACATACACCTACATCATCAAGAGACACGTGAACTCTTCATAAAAAGTCCCTTATAAAAGAAAAATATTATCTTTGGCACAAGGCCAGCTTCTTTGTCAAGATCTGGTAGCTAATATCCAGTATTAGGGTGGATTGTGCGCTCTTTCAACACCACTGCAATCTCAGTTCTAAGGATATTGCTTTCCTCATGAACAACCCTAAAATTCTTATTTCCCTCAATTTTCTCTGGTCCTTAAAATAGAGAGAACCCTGCCTGCCTAAATTTCATGGTTCCAATCCCAGAATTTAAAAAAGAAGCTACCTCGCCCAAGCTTTTTTTTTTCCTAGTCACAACCTCTGTGGCTCCATGAGTCTCCAGCTGCATGGAGCCGAAGGCCTCAGAAACTGCACGAGGTCACAATGACTTTTTGCCTCATTCTTAAAACACAGTCTTCCAGCTGAGAAACTCCATCAAAGGCAGTACTCAATTCTCATGGCCAGCACTCAAACAGGTCAGAAAATAGTATGCTGCTAATTCATTTTCCTGCCCTTTATAGTGCAGCTTTCTCTCACCAATGAGCAGGATACAGACAGCTACTTCCAGCTGGAGAAAGTGTCAAGATGCTGCCCCTAATCCACTGTCAGGAAAAGACGAAATTACAGAAAGAAGGTATGCCCAGTTGGTCATCAGACCAACTGCAAATCTCAGAACAGAACCTCGAGCCCTTAGTCCCATGCTCACATTGTCCATTGAGCTGCACCAGTTCCAAATACTGGCACACAAAACTTATTATTTACACAGGTAATTTCTTATTAATAGCAAAAATCTTTTATGTATCTACATATCAGGATGTATGTACATACACATGCACATAGACACATTTATTCTTAGCAATAGACCTGCCCTGCTCCTAATCTGCTACCAAAATGAAACATCAGTAAACACAGAAAGCCCGAAGGCTATTACATAAACCAACCGAGTTGAGTAGAAATAATCTGACAATTCAGTTCCCTTTCTGAATGCTTTTCTCACTGGATACAAGTGGAAGAGACAAGCAAAAGTCATTTAACACATGGCAGATGAAATCCTAAGGTAGCAATATAACATTAACAGAAAAAGAATCAACCTACTGAATAATTATCTCCTCAAAGACTTCTAGAATTATTATCAGAACTGAAGATGGAGATCTTTTTTTTTCCCCTGGGTAGAAAGTGGATGAACCCTTATCTTAGCTGAAATGAGAGGAACAGGAGAGCACAAACTCTGCTTATTTCCTCCATCCAAACTTACTTTCTATGTGATGCCCACTACCATGGTAAAACTATTAACTTGGTGCAGACACTTTACACATGTTCTGTCTTCCCCTGCCAAATCCTGCAGCAAACCCTTCCACCGATTCTCACAGATACTGAGTCAGGCTCAAATTATACCTCCAATAACTACTGCAAGTCAGCTCATTGCAAAGTCAGCAATTCCTGAAAAGTCATTCCTTTTGCCAGCCAAATGGGCTTCAAGTACTGCTCCCATTTCCAACTGTCCTCCATGCAATTTGCAGTAGCAAGCTTTCTTGATCTTTCTTTCCACATGTTGGAACTAAACTGTCTCAACTTCAATTGTACGTGATCAAATCTTACGAAATCTAGAAAGGGCAGATCAAACCAACTAGAACAGTTACAAGATTATCTCTCTAAAATGTAAAAAACCTTCCTAGATTTTAGATGAATATAAATCTGCTACTTACTGGTTTCGGCATTTTTCTTGTTTTCTGTAGTCTCCTGTCCACTTAAATCTTCCAAAAACTCTTTGCCCCCTTCTGCCAAAAATAAAATTAAAAGGGTTGTTTTTAAATTAATCAATAATCACAATAAATAGTACAAATTCCTATACAAGTACACAAGTGTACAAAATACACTTCTCAGCAGGTGACATCTAGAAAGAGCAACTAATTTAGCCAGAGCCAGAATCTACAGGTCTCTAAGCAGTAACATCCTTCCTAGTTTCTGTAGAACATTTATGCAGTAATGTTACAATAGAGACAACAGTTCCCCAAGTGCTACAAACTTTTTTAAAGGTTCCGTTATCATACATCATCAACTATTAAAAACCTCTAACATTATTTACAAGAAACGTAATGAAGACAAAAATCGTGCTCTAATAATTTTAAAGCATCAAAACTTTTATTTCCTGCCTATAAAATAATTTGCTTCTCTCAGCAAAGGAATGACAGTAATTTTTCCCAAATGAAAAGAAATGCAAATAAACCAACAGTAAAAAAAGGAAGAAATTCTGCTGTGCTTAAAATAACATTGATTTTTTCTTTTTAAGCAGAAGGCTATAAGTTATATCCACGTGGTGATGAAACTATTCACTATTGTTTTCTGTTCCAAAAAAAATTTTTTATGCACTGAAAAAGTATGCTTGCAAAGTTATTGGGAGATATCATCCTACCTCCTTTTCAACTCCTTCCAACTTAGAGCAAGCAGCTAGTCACCTTCCTGCACACATTTACAGTAATGACTTCCACAAATCAGACTGCTGCTGGTTTGCAAGGAGCATCAAAGACTGTGTTGCCTTCAAAAATAATATTAACTGGAATTACACTTATACTAAGAAAAATGACTGTGACATGCTAGTCAGAATAATCTGAGATTTCATTATTATAACCCTATAGCTGCAACAGATGAATAAAATCTTCCGAAGTGCTTAAAAGAAAGCAAGAGAAAAACAGAATACTTGAGAGCAATCCAGTTATCAAAACCAAGCTTTTGTATAACTGATCTTTCATTCATAAAGAAAAATGAAAAAATAAAGTATTTTTACCAAAAAAATTACAGAACAAAATTTTCCTTGCTTCTTGGCAACAAAAATACAGTAAATATTAGAAACATTTGCACAGCAATTTAAGGTGCACTAGCACTTTATTTCTTCTTCTAATCTGTAGAGATATGTTTGAAAACAGACTTAAAAAAACAGATAAAGGATGAAAACAGAACTTAAGAAGCATAATTATTGTTGGCTGGTAAAGAAAACAAATGTTAAGACTAAAGATCACAGAAACAGAGATCTAATGGCATAATTCAGATCTGGAACAAAACTGTGTTTAACGAAAAATCAGCCTGAAAACATTAAAACACTATCTTGAAGTTGCATTCACTATGATGTAACTAACTCAGCCCAACTCTAAAGGTATAATAATACTCTGCTTGCCTAGCAAAAAGACAATTACATTGCAGTAGATTTTTTTAATTACAGAAGATACTCTAGAGAACTGGACAGTATCAGTCATGTCTCAAATGCAGGCTCGCTGCCTGATGTGCAGTGCCAATTTACGCACTGAGCCAAGGCACTTCCATTTCTTTATTCTGATCTGCTCAGAGCAGGGAGCTGGATTGGGGTGAGAACCCACCAAAGGCTGGCACCCCAATCATCCAAACTTCACACCTTTCATACATTTTAGCAAGTGAAGAAGTCACGTTTTATTGGCTACAGGTCACATGGCTCTCATCTTGATCAACATTCTACCTTCTACTGGTTCAATGATTCTCACTTCTCCTGCCAGTGACGCCACATGCTCAGCTATTCCCCTCTGGAGTCGTGGGCTTAGGGAGTCAGCGGGCCCTGAGTTGTGGTCACAGTCACCCCCTGCCAGAATTACCTTTTCTCCACTTGGAGCTGATTCAGCACAGTTGCTGAGTTGGCTTTGTTTGTTTCTTCCTTATCTTGGAAGTTCTGCCAAACGTCCTTGTGGCTCGTGAATTCTGCATTCCCTGTGCCCACTATCAATGGGACATCTGTCTTCCAAACTTTGCTAACTTTCCCCTGGGTCTGAGATGGTTGAAGAGTGTCAAGCCCCAAACCTTAACAAGGAATTCTATTGATAAGTCATTTGTCTTTCTAACACCTGGACATCAGCAGTAAGACTACTGTTCTAAGACACTGTTAAATATACCCTTGAACATTATGAATACACTTTTCCTCTCCTCCTCTCCTTTGCTTTTAACCACAAAAGCTTCCTGGGGAGGAAGAAAAATTTGCTTTTTGATAAAAATTTAACAGCATGTTTCCCTTTCAGAGAAAAGACTGCCTCCTCTTCTCCCTTCTTTCCCTAATGTACACCTTGGAAAAATTCAAGAGAATAACAGAAACCAAAACAAGCTTGGCTCTAATATCTGCTAACAATTTAGCAGGATTCCAAGCTGTAGTAATCCCTGTGCTCACCTCTGACAGCAAAGCTCAATGCTTGAAAAACTGAAGGCAGATTGAAGCCCTAGAGTTACACTCAGTTAATTAAGGATGCAAAAGCTAAATTAGATTCTCATCCACCATTTTGTAAGCGTGCCAACTCAACAGCACCAAAAGGAACAGAAAGTAGCACGGCTACCTTCCTGTGCCTTTAGTTACACAGCACTGAAAAGAAGGGGTACGGTAAGATCACTGATAAGGGAGTCCAGTCTCCAGGAGAGCAATGACAGCACATGGCACAGGACCAAGATCTGTGTTACCAAATGATTCCTTTCTGAGGTCTTTCTAAGAGACAAGGCATCTAGCAATTTCTACAGTGATTGTCATACCCTCATACATCTTATCACCACAAATTCATTCATAAACATGTCCCAGACTTTTGCTTTGGGATTTACTCAAACATTTTGCTATAATACTACCAACAAAATTATTTATTTGAAAACTTACTTTAGTACCTTAAGGTAACTTTTAAAATCAGAAACGTTACTACAGAGTTTTACAGGTTAACCCTATGTCATCGAACCACAATTGGGAGATGTTTTCGCATGCAAGAGAACAAAGTTATCAGCAAAAAGCAAGAATGCTCTTAAGTAAAACTCAATAAAAATGAAGTCTCACTGTTAGTCCCACAGATCTCATGGACCTGAGAAATTAGCACAGTATATGAGCAACAGAAAAAAAAATAAAATCTATACAAAACAAACAGCATTCCATGTATTTTTTGTTAAAGTGTCTGCTTGCAGTATCTATTACAAATGAAAAAAAAATCTATAATTTCTTTAAAAAAATTTAGCCAAATATAAATGTATAGCCAACTATGCTGAACTTATTTCCATTTTCATTTTATATATAATACAAAAAACCAACCTGTGTCAGTCTTACTATACATAATACAAAAAACAGCCTGTGTCAGCCTGAATATGCTTTCATATTCAAAACATTGTGCAATTTTGAAACAGTACATTCACACAAATGCATTGTAACTATTATATTTATATACAAATCAAGAAGTTCACAGATCTTAAAACTGCAAACATGGACATCAAATAAGTACTGAACAAAAACCGAAAATCACCCTATCTTTCCCAATCATTGGCACCAGCTAACATTAAAAACAAAACAAACATGAAAGAAACATGGGGCCAAAAGAAACCAAAAATTGCAGCCAGGCAAAATATTGTGCATCTCCACTGTTATTACTGGAGTGGCAGCTCACTTTTGCTACTAATGCCAGTTCTGATAAATTTATATTTAGCAGATGCAAAATTCTTAACTTTGAAGCAACTAATTACTTACACTAACTTTAATCTTAACACTCATGAGAAATGGCATTGCAAATAGTGGGCGGGGGGGGAAAAAAAAAACCAACAGCAAAAAATATCCCAGTCAGCTGGGATTGGGAATGATATTCCTTTTGATTCCTGCATTCTGAAACCAGCTTGTGACCTACAAGGCATAAAGGCTCATCACTTCAGCATTTAAAATCCTAAAGGTCCCTCTTCCAAGTCAGGATAAACAGGGCTGTGACTTTGCCGACTTCCTACTGCTACAACACTCCGGACATTCAGCAGCATATGCAGTAATCTGGACTCTGGACCAAAACAACAAAAGTATCAGCAGGCTCCACATCACAAACAGATAAAAAAGTCAACCAGAACATCAAGAACTCTCTTGAAATGAAAAGCTGTGATTTCAATTAGTTTCACTACAAGGCAGTTGAGATTTTTAAATCAGTATCATCTAAGTTTCAAGTTATGCCACAGAAAGCAACAAATAAAGCAATTGTTGAAAGATGACAATGAAAGCTTTCTTCAGAAAATGATGGTGCATAAAATGCTTGATGCCAAAATTCTGTCAAATAATTTATGCAGCAGCTGTTTTCAAAAGAAACATTCATACACACAGCCACGGGTCTGAGGTCAGGTGAGGATGGGATAGCAGGCAGAAAGCTCGAGCAGGATGCTCGGCTGGTGGAGAAGCAACACTCAAAAGCAGGACCCCTATCTGATAACTTAGGGCCTTCTCTCAGAAGCAGTCCCTCCAGCAGCATCCCTCCTAAGCTTGAGCAAGAGGTTTACCATCTGTTTCACTAAATACAGATAGATGTCAGGGACCACAGAGCTTTACCCACAGCAATATAAACTCACTCATTTATTAACAGAAACTTATTTAAAATTAATATACTTTTTCTTTTCAAAGTCTTATCCCATTCCATTTTTTGTGGTACCTAAAAGTTTTAGATCTTTGCTGGGGAAGCAATAGGCAGCTCACAGGCCATTGGACCTGACTAACTGGTCTCAGATTTCTACAAAAATGTCTCTCTACTCCAAAGCAGTCTGTGAATGTCTGCAGGGCAATCATCTTTCACACTAACAGCTCCCTAATGACACACTTGCTGCAATCCAATAAAGAAGTTCATTTGCCACAGACTTTACTTCTGCATAAATCTTTTTCAGACGGACAGAGCGACCGCCTACACAGTTGTCTGCAATATAAGCAAACCAGGGCAGGAACTAAAACAAGCCATTTATCTCACCAAAAAAACCCCAAAAAAACCACCAAAAACTCAACACTGAATTGTACCCCTAATATGCAAAAATTGACATTTGACCAGTGCTAGACATCACATACAGAGTTTTACATGCTAACCAGTGCTAGACATCACATACAGAGTTTTACATGCTAACTTTTTTTTATATACTGTATCTTTCCCTTAAAACCACCATTTCCCCCAACCCTCCCTTCTCTGAAACACCCAAAATAGGCTGGCTGTGTCTGAAAAATAACTGCAATAGAATTAGTACAACTTATGTATTCAATGTATCTATAGGAAAATACATTTTGAAGAGTTAAGTATTTCTTCTAAACTGGACTTCCTGCGAATTTCAGAAGTAAAATGAAAACCTGGCAGTTGCCAACACAGTATTCAATTAAAAGCAACTTCATACCAGTCAAAGAATATTTGTGTACTACTTGCAGTTTTGCCAGTTAATAAACTGGTATGTTTTAGACGTGCTACACGATTTGCATACACTTAGTATTTATTGAGTTTAGTAACCTTAACTTCAAGTACCTGGAAATGCACTACAGGAAATAATTCAAAGATTCTGAAAAGTCCTACAACGACAGAATGGCCAATCCTACCATTGGATGCACCATCAAAAATGGAAATCATGAATATAAACTGATAGAAGTACTGTTGCTTCCAAGTGCAATAATCCTTTCTCTAAACATACAGTTAGCAAAGAAATAGGACATGTACCCAGAATTTTGGGTATATCTCATCTCAAAGTCAAGTATTGTATTTTCTGAATAATGCTGTTAAGTCTCAGTTTAGTCTAACAACTAGTTCCATAAAATAAAGGAAACCTATGAACTGGCCACTCAACATTCTCCATATAAACTAGCTGGAGTTCTTAAACTGCAATGTACTAGTGTAAAGATTAACTGCATTTTTGGGCCAACGTCATATTTATTTTTCTTTGTACTACATGACTTGAAGATTTCACTTCACAGAGTGATTAATAAATATCTAAAGCAGAAAGGAAAAAAACATTTTTTATATTCAAAGTACAGCTAAGTATTAGCCTATTGGTACAGTTAGCCAACAAATGCAGTTCTTCAGTGTTGAAAGGAAAGAGTTTACCTAGGCTCCTTCAGCTCTGGAGTAAACTTGCTGAGCATGCAGGATACACTGGGTGCTGCTTTAATGGATCAGTATCTTTCCACAATCAGTTCTTTCTCCAGAAGTTTGTGTAAAGCTTTGTTTACATTTACAAACTTGAAAATCCTCCCTTTCCTCTACTCCCACAGACTTCTAATGCAATATAAAGTGATAAGATGGCTTTGATGTATTTAACACATCCAACAGAAAGATGTCCTGCCTACAACAACTTTCCTCTTCACCTCTGGCAGCAGAGGCAGCCCTTCTCAAAAAGCAGAGCGAGGCTGCTGAAGAAGAAAGGCCGTTCACCTATCCTGGCAAAGGCTAAAGGAACGGTGCCAGGAACTGCCTTCTCACGTCATAACATCTACACGTCTTACCCTCCTGGTTTTGCAACTCGTAGGTGGATCTAAATCCTCACTCTCTTTACAGCTTTACCCAATTTTCTGTGAAACAACCTTTTTCTGGCAGTACTATTACCATAGCCCTGCAATGGCAGAAACAGTCAGAGCAGAACTCTTTTTGTCATCTCTACACACACTTTCACCCCTTTTCTTTGAGTCAGCACTCAACAAAAACTCTCTGGACAGCTCCAGACATGTCACACCATGTCATTTTTTCATGCATTTTCTAAAGATGTTTCGCTTTTGCTCTCCAGTTTCCCAACCTAGTAGAACAACTGTGTCACTTCAGTACAAAGCTTGGAAATACGCCACTGCCTTGCAATTGCCATTTGCTGGGAGGCTCCTTATCTGGGAACATTGTACTGACTCGCAGTTTATTTTTCTCACAGTCCCTCATGCTAAATCAATAGATCAATAGAGGGAAGTCTTATAATCCAACAAACAGTTACTACTTGTGCCATCTTTAATGATTAAAAAACAACTTCATTGCATTAACCATGTTACTGCACACCAACTCCACATCTTCCCTGGGAGCACACGTTGCCCAGCAGCGCTGTGCCAACGCACCCAGAGCTGACAGCAACAACAGCATCTCCACAATCCTCTCCATGTGCGAGGTGCTGCGCAGGCACACGCATCCCCAAAAATGCTCCCGGTGGCACAGACACGGCGACAGGCACCTCCGATGGAAACAAACCAGAGCGACATACAGCGATACATCTGAAGGCTGACACGAACCAGCCACAGAGACAGAACTACTTAGAACTCAGAAAATGCCACTCCCGCAACTCAGTTTGAAAAATGGAATCTTTTTAAAAGCCTGTACTAGAAAGAGGAACACGAAATACCAGTCTTCCACAGACTGGAAAAGACAGCTTAACAGCACCTTACAACCAAAGTGATTAGTTGTGTTGGCATGGAGTCCAAAGAGGTTTTTTTTTTTCGCGTTCAGATTAAGAAACTGACAAAAGACAAGTGAATTCCACGAAGTTGAAACTAAAACCCCTTATCTGCGCTAAACTTTAAGCGACAAGGTTAATTACAAATGCCCACGACTTGTACAAAACATTAATCCATTCAAAAAACAATGCACAAAGGCTCATTCAGGGCCGCTGCGCCCATTACGTCGGTCAGTACTTAAGGACTCTTAAAAACGCGCATTTGTCGAAAACAATAGACAGCAACAGATGCTCCACAGCACTTGTTTATGA
Organism: Hypocryptadius cinnamomeus; assembly: GCA_013400635.1. Classification (NCBI taxonomy): domain Eukaryota; kingdom Metazoa; phylum Chordata; class Aves; order Passeriformes; family Zosteropidae; genus Hypocryptadius; species Hypocryptadius cinnamomeus. The sequence goes on from VYZP01019809.1 coordinate 20,981, forward strand.
AGTAATTCCTTATTATTCTCCCACACCGCCGCACTCAGCTGGCCCGACCCGACTGCCACATGTCTACTACGGTGTAACCTCCCGAGCCGCGCCGCTCGGGGACATGAATAATGCAGCGGAGGCTGCGCGGGCACGCCGGGGGCGCGCTCCCGGGGCCCCCCGACAGAGCGGGGCGAGCCGAGGGTCGGCGAGCCGGGTCCCGGTCCCGGGCGGAGGCGGTGTCCCGCACACGAGCGGCGCGGTGCCGCTCTCCCGCCGCCGCAACAAGTCGCATGGTGACCCCCGCCCACCGAGGGCTGCGGACGGG
>VYZP01019809.1:21307-109657 GCA_013400635.1 Hypocryptadius cinnamomeus
CTCGCCTTCTGAGACGGCGGGCCCTCCGCACGGAGTTGCGCTCCCCTCCGGGCGCTCCGGCGGAGCCGGTGCTCGGGGACCCCGCGCAGCCCACTCGAGCGCAGCCCTGCCCGTGTCGTGTGAGCCTGTGGCAGCTGCTCCGGCGGCAGAGCTGCCCTCCAGGAACCCCCTGCTCGCTTGAGTGAGGAGGGGATGAGGAGAAGCAGCTCTCCCGTTAGCGCGGGCGGGCGGGAAAGGACAATCTCAAAAAAGGCTTGAGCCGGGGAGGGGGAGTTGGCGGCGTGGTTTGGTTTTTTTTTCCCCTCCAAAGCCCCGCCAGGCATAGTGCCGCCTTTTTGGCAGGCGTGTGCTCCGGGGCGCGGTGGGAGGCCGGGTGTCTCGCCAGATAGGGTGGCTCGGAGCTGGCGATGCCACCAGCCCCGCGGTGCGGCAGGCAGGGGCTTGGTGAGCGGTGAGCCAGAGGCTGGGAAAGGTCGAGCTGTGATGGCTCATGAGAACAGGGATGCCTTCAGGAAAAGAGCATGGAATGCAGTCTGAGTAGAGGGCACTGACCCTCCTCCTCTCCTCCATATCATCGCGGTGATGGGCGTTCTCTCTTTTTTCATCACTCAGTCGTGTGAAACAGTCACGCTGGTGGATGGGATCGCACTTTTTTTGATATTTTTCTTTTATACAGTCACAATGGGAATGTAGAAGAAAATAGCAGTGAGGAGAATCCTTCTGAAGGACAGAGAGGTTGAGGCAATCCCAGCCCCCACTGTGCATTCTCAGTTTATTTTGGTTTGCAAGGAAGTGAAGGTGCTCCCGGAGCTCAGTGGCAGCCCAAGAAGGGAGGCCAAACAGCAAAGCTCAGTGCAAAGGGATCCACTCGAGCTACCAACTCTGAGTCATGCAGCTGCTATTAATACACCTCACCCTCTGGCTGTCTGATAAAGAGAAGTTGGGGGAAGAACTATGAGGAATTTTCAATTAAAAGCTGCTTCAAAAAGAATTAAAAGAAGTTCGTATTCAAAAAGAATAAAAAAGAACATTAAAGAACATTCTGATAAGGTAAATGACCACATAATACAAGCCATTGTAAAATTAAATTTAATTGTTCATATAAGATTGAACATAATTACTTTTTTGGGAGACATTTAGTTTGATTTGTGATGTTTTTATGCATTTTGTTGTATATTTCAAACCAGCATTTATCTTAAGTCATCATCACAGAATCTGAACATCTCAGTCTATTAAAGGTATGTTCAATCTCCTCACATGGGGTTTCATTTCCAGCTTTGTTTGTGCCGTTTTCTCCAAGGAAGAAGTGATGGTGGCTAATTCCTTCTTGTCTCTGTTCTTCATTGTGAAGAACATCCTCATGTGAAACAGTATTTTGCAGTACATTAAACTTCTAAGGCATCTTGCAGTGTCTGCAGATACACAGTTTCACAGACCAGCCACCGTTAGTGTGCATTGTACTGTTCCCCGTTCAGATGGCCTTTACCTGCAGGTCAGAGCAAGGGAAATGAAACAAACAAACAAAATGCAGAAAAACAAACCCTGTTTCATTCAGCCACTTAAATAAATTGGCTATGATTCACTGCAGTGCACAGATAAAATGTGTTTACTTTAGTTGACCGAATTAAAGGCTTGCTTTCTTCTCAAATAGTCCATTCTGAACCGGCTCAAATATAGGATTATTGCACTAGGGCTCAGTTTCATTACTGGTGTTGATAGCATGTGGAAGCCAGTTCCTTTCAGTTTGTGCATTATCACTGCAGGATATGCTTTATCTCTTATCCTGTTACATGAAGAATATTATTGCTCAGAAATGTCAAGGTAAATAATAGTCTTATCTTCCTTGTCAACAGTATAATGTGGTTTTCTTCTCACCTTGCTTCCTTAACAAGGTGTAAAATTGCAGTTTGTCTGATAAAACAGGGCAGTAAAAACAGAAGTGTAGTTAGAGATCATATTCTTTGTAGCCATGAAATTGAAACTACAGAAAGAACTACAGGCAATAAAGAGAGCTTTCAGATACCCCTATCAACTTAAATTACACAGTTCTTTAAGAGGTAGGTTATAAAGATAAAGCTAATGATAAGAATGCCCTAAGTGCAAGACATAAAAGTTTGTCTTTCAGCAGTAATGCCAAAACCCAGCTCTTCATTAAAAAACAGATTTTAAACTTCTGTTGCCTGATCTGAGAAATCAATCCTGGAATCCTTGTAGAAAGTAATGATTGTTGGGCCAAGGTTTCTTTTTTCAGTGCACCTGTAAAAGCATAAACCATCGGCCAGTGAATACCCAGTTGTGTGTTGGAATCTACTTTTATTAAAGCCAAGTGTACAGTTCAAGGGGCATTTACTAGACAAGGCATTTTGAAAAGGAGGACTAAAAAAAAAAAAAAGAAACACCATGAGAAATTTCTGATTTTTTATTTTCAAATGGTATGCAAAACACCTTGACCTTACCTAATTCAATTATGATTTATGCCAGCAGCCTGGATGAAAGTGTAGTGCTGCCCATACCATGCCCCTAACGTGAAGAGTTATACATGGACTCAGCCTACACGCCTGGAAGGCAGCCATTCTGGGAATAATTATACCTATGACTCAACACACATACTCAGCTATTAATATGTTTACAGAAGCAGACCTGACATTGTCTAAAATTATTGCAGGGTAATTTTACTCTTACTAATTGCATGGTCTAAAACCAAATTGCTTTTTTTTTTTTTTTTTGTTAGTTTTTGAATAACAATAAAAGGATACATTGCTTAATGGATATTAATAATAATTATTTTTCCAAACAGCATGTTAGATTGCCCTTTAAAATCTTTGCTAGAAACAAAAGGAATTTAAAGTATTCTGTGGTCATCAGAGAAATCCAATTCACAGATATTTTAAATATTTGGTGAAATTACAATAAATGTCTAAAGTAGTAGTTTTTATGTCTCTTGTTAAATTTGTCTGTCATTTAAAACGAAATGTATCTAATTCAAAAAATTATTTTTCATGCATGGTATTAAAATACCAGATTCCAAAAAAAATGAAAGAGTTCCAGTAACAACACTGAGAATTCCAAGTTGCCTTCATTGCATGCATATGTACAGTCTTAGCTTTGATCAAGTTCAAAAGGCAAAATATGGCATGATCCTGGGGAATTTGGGTTTTCCCTCTCTGAAATACCATGGGTGTGTGAAGCTTTTTTAGGGGTCCTCTAGGGCCAAGATCCTGCACCTGGGCACCACCTCCAGAATCCTCAGCTCCAGTGAAGAAGTGGAGGAGTCCATGTCCAGGATAATTCCCTGCACAAGTGTTGTAATGAGGGAGGACAGACCTAGTGTAGAAAAAGCTACATGGAAGGGGGATGCTCCCTCTTCAGAGACACACAGTGAACAGAAAGGACAGATCAGCACCTGAAAGCCTGGACAAAACACCTGAACAAGAGTGGCACAACAGGGAAATCAGTGGTAGATTGAGCCGCAGTGTTGGCAGCTGGCACCCGGCTGAGGAGACTTAGCCTCCAAAATCGACTGTGAAGCCTGGATGGCCAGCACACATCTTTCCCATTGAAAATCCAAAGGGTTGTTTGCAAAAGCTTTGTCCTGCAGCCCAATCAATTCCTGCCAGTGTAAGATTTAAGAACATTGTTTCTCTTGCTGACTGTGCTCACCCGAAGCCTAAGACCCCAGTGAGTAAGAAGCCCAAAGGCTTTATCACTGATGGTCTGTCACACGTGGTGACTTCTTCCGCTAACAGATTTTTGGCTTTTCCCTGATACTTAGTCTCTGGTACTAAGCAAAGATACCATCGTGGTGTCCACCTATCGCAGAGTCAAATCTTAATACATTTTCTACTCAAAACAGGGAGTAGCAGAATCGCTTGTAGAGGACTGTGTTTATTTAAGTGCCAAATATAGATCTAAGCAGTTCATTCTAAGTGAATCAGTATTCACCTCTCTTGGTAATAATTTGCTCATTTAACTTTTGTACACCAAGTGTGTATTATGCAGTAGTCACATTCCATCTATTATTTCAATCACATTTATAATGGTATGATTTTTTTTTTTTTTTTGCAACTCAGTAATTGCACAAGAGACAGGTTAACAAATAAAGCTGCTTGCGGTTAAGGTTGGGGCAAGCTGCTGATTTCTTGTATGTCACTGCTCTTGTGTCATGTCACCCAAACATGCCTTCACTGATACATAGGGTTGTCATCTAACAGCTGACACTTAGCTGCAGTTCCTGCTTGCGTCCACTTAATATTTTTATCTCATTCATAGTTATAATTATTATGACAAGTACAAGTTGTTCTGCAGTGACAGCACTGTTTTTTAGTGGTGGCGTTTATTTAGATAGGTTGTGGCAGTAGCTGTGTCATGTCCATAGCACTGGAAACCAAAGTCATTGATAACCATACTCACTTCAGCAAAATAATGTTATAGCAAAATAAAATAGTATGTAAGGTACTAAGCACTTAAAGGCACCAATCCAGACAACTTTTTTGAAGAATCTATCTCAGCAGGCAAAAACTCCCAGAAAATTAAGATGATTACCAGGGAATTGGATGCAAGTGTTTGAAACTTGAAAAATTTATACACACCTGTTAAAGCAAAAGCAAATGCTTTTGGGGGTTGTGTTATTGTTGGCTTTGTGTTTTGTGGGTTTTTGTTTGTTTCTTCTAAGATGGATGTACACCGTTCTGAGAGACACACATAAACTTTGTGAATAAATAAAATCATAATAAAAAGTAGAGCTTTTTACTAGGAATCCATCACTGGACTATCTTTAGGTCCTAGTCCCTTCTAATTTTACTGCATTTACTTGCTTCTTTATTAACAAGTAGAAATAAGCAAAACCATAGAAGGAGTGTTACAACTTTTCAGGCAAAATATATTCTCAGCATTTTGTCATCTCCCAGTTTTACAAAATTATCAATGTCAAAACCTCAAAATAGAAGTACATCTTTTTTTCACAAATACAACCTCTTTTAAGTATGGGATTTTTTTTTAATACTTATATATATTGAGGGGGGAGGGAGGGGGAAAAGTGAAAATTGAAATAGGTTTGTGTTTTTCAGATATGGGAGATTTTTGATGGCATTCCAGTAGCATCAAAAAAGATGCAAAAATGCCTGGAGGAAACACTCCATTGCCTCTTTAAATGGGATGTTCCACAACAGTCTCCTCAAACCATTTTTGCCAAAGTTGTTTTCAGCTAAACCTTAATCATGAAACTGCTTTAAAAAATAGCAAAAAACCAGAAAACGTCTCAGCATTAACATTATGTAAAGAGGTAGCAAGAGACTGAATACAATTCCTCTCTTATTTTAAAAGATCTATGCCTCCACTGAAATCACTGGCTTATTTCAGAGTTAATCTGCCAGTACTGAGTACAAGGTTTTAACTCCACAGACATTCTAAACTTCTGAGGGAATTTAGGAACAAGAAGGCTGAGCTGATATTAGCAAAAGCATGTGTCATTAAAACCAGCTACACCTCTATTGCTGAAGCAGATATCCCCACAGATTAATTTTTTCTACCTCACAAGCATAAAAAGTGAGGAATGTATCAAGGCACTTTGTTTGCTGAAGCAGAATACCACAAAGCTTTATCATCAGCTCACCTACAAAGATGTCTTTTGGAGGCATGAAGGTAATTTAGCCTTAAGTGGACACATGCTTTTGCAGCAGCTGTGTTGCAATCGAAACTTATCAGATCAAATCACCCTTCACTGAAGTTCATCAAAGAGAAACAAGGCAGGAAAAGGAGAAAGGTAAGATAATGCTAGGGTGCTAAGATCTTCAGTGTGCTGTGTTTCCCAGTATATTTTTAAAGGCTGCTTCTTTTTCATTTCACTGTGTATGAAGAAGGTCTGAAAGATTTTAAGAGTATTTATTTGCCTCAGGAAATAAATACTAAAAGATGCAGTCTTTGACTACCCTTAAGGATACCTCAAAGGCAGTTGAAGAACCAGGTGGGCTACAATATAACAAGTACCAAAAGCATGACACATGATTAAACAGAAACAGGAAATTAGTCCCCTTAAGAATTTAAATTCTGCTAATGGTTTTCTGTTACCTGGTGAACAGAGATATAGTACATAAGGGCAGAGTTGATACTGCAGGTGCTGCTGAGTTGAAATTACAAAATAGTGAAGTTTCTGCATGAAACTAGATTGACTTTGGTTGTGTGTGCTTGGAAACAGAGCCCTGTGACTGACGGACTTGGAGTAGCTGTGATTCTGTCCTGTGGCTGAGGCAAACTTGAGAGCTCTGCCTGGTGTGGATTCTCTCTGGGCCAAGAAGTAACTAGATTGCTCAGTCAATCTTTCCCAGCTGGCAACACCTCACTTGTCTTTTTCTTCTTTCCTGATGGATATTTACAAAAAATTTCTAGGACATTAATTTTTTCCAGGGCTCCTACCTTTGTTGCATTTGGTTGTATTTGGCTAACAGGTTTTAAAGTTATCAAATATGTATATATATAAAGTATACTTGCAGAGAAGCCTACTTTGATGACAAAAGCTGGGCTGAAAATAAAATTATAAAACTGAGATCCCCTATGAAGGCAGAAGAAATACCAGTCCCACCTCTTTACCTTGTTAAACAATGAACAGGTTTTTTTCCTATAACCTGAACTAATGTTCAGATTAGAATGTAGATAACACATTATGAAATCTGATATTTGGCATTAAATGCTACTTGCAGCCTACATTGTTTGGTTGCAGCCTTTTCCATCTGAAAATTCAAAATTTTATTACATCCCAAACTTGAATTCTGGGAATAGGTTGAACATCTGTCTGCTGCATGCATCTCTGTAGCCCAACTGTCCATCTTTTGAGTTTAATTAGATGAGATGGAGCATTCCTCCTGCAAAGATGTCTGTTTTGTTCACTTTTTGTTTCTTTTAAAACAAAATATGTTCCTTGCACCCACTTAACAGATCAAGAGGAGAGTTACTGTGGTTGCCCTGCTGATTGCTCATCATCTTCTATATGGAGTTTCTTCTACGTGGAGCCAGTCAAGATCATTGAGGTTTTGCATGAAAATAAAGATTTAGTCCCTTGAAGATCTGCCCTTTCTTGTTTCTTTACATAATTTCCTATGATTTAAGTACAGCTGAGATTTTTTTTCCTTCGTAGCTTCAGTGGTGTCAGCAGACTTCATTTCTGCTGTCAATCTACAGAAAAATGGGGAAATTTCCTCAGTGTTTGTGTAGAGGGAGCACAGTGTCAAGTTAAGTTTGCACAAGGTAGGGAAGATAAAAAACTAATTGTGCATATTATATGTTAAAAATATTGTTTCCAGAAAACAATATTTTGTTAGACAGAGTTATCAATGTAGATAGCATAGTACTTGGTTGTGATTAAGAAAATGTTTAAGATTTATATATGTACAAATGATACAATCTCAGCTGAAATCTGTACAGCTCTGGTTGTTGCAGTCTAGAAGGCTACAGAATTAGGAGACATTTGGATACAGAATTGGCATGGAAAAAAGGCCTGTAACTGAATTAGAACATTTTGCCTAAGAAATTAAATAAATAAGAAGAGATTCAAATATGCAGGCCTGAGGCTTAGGAGAGGACAAAACAAACAAAAGAAACCCAAGAAAAAACAAAGCCAACCCTTCTCTGAGCACTGTAGAGGAATGGAAAATCAAGAGGGGGTGAGTGCTCGATTTGCATTCTGTGGATACAATAGGAGCTGAGCAGAAAGAAGCAGGCTTGAAACCTTCTTTTGGAAGGATATGCTTTGTTGTATTTCTGTTAACAATTCAGACACTGTGAGAAAACATGGTATAAATTTGGAATTGTGATGTAATTGCAGTAATGTGTGAAAAACCTGGGCAAACTAACTCACTGTGAATGTGCTCAGGGCTAGCAGTCATCTGACTCTAAAACCTCCCTTTAGGCCTAGGGTTGCAGCAGCTCCTAGAAGGGAAGACTGTAAAAAACAATCTTCCTGGAGCAACAAGCATTATTTATGTCTTTATGTGTTATCTCCTATAAAAAGCACAAAATCACTCACAAGAGACTAACAGAAAGCAACAGCCATCAGGATGGGGAGTAGTAAGGGACAGCAAAGGACTGGGATCAACCAACCCAAATTACATGGTGCTGCTTCAACACACAATAGCCTGGATTGAGGCTGGTGGTCAATACACTGGATTTGACCTTTAGTGCCAATGAAAAAAATATTACCTGAGAGGGTAAGTAGCTGTCACCTACCCTAAGAAATCAGGGCACTACTCTAAGTTATGACTACTGTCTTTTAGGGAAAGCGCAATTGCTATCCCATTTCCCTTCCTTTACTTTCCTCTTTTCTAAGTTCTGTTTTATTAAGCTGTTTGTGAATAGGAAACACAGTATTTTAAGGTCACTTTTTAGTAAATATTCCCTTATAGATTCTTCTTCAAGGTCTAGCAAATGGATTGCAAACACGAAAATACCACAGAGAACCTGGTTTGAGAGCTTTCATTTTCTCAGTCTTGTGGTACAAGAGGAGGCAGGCTGCATAGCTGACAAGTCTGAGTGTTGTCTTTTCATCAAATAACAAAATAGACTGCAAAACTCACTGCTTCAGGATGTTATTAAAGTCAAAACACACAGCTGGAGTCTAAGAGGAAGGACAATATTCTCTTGTCCTGGATTAATGTATTTTTGGATATTCTTGTTATTTACATAAGAGGTACTAAAAGAAAAAAGCAGTTTGAAACACAAAGTTTAAACAAGTTAGTAGGTAGAATGAAGTCTCCATCACCCCAATTCTGTCGAAAGTAAGTTTGAGTTTGCTTCGGTTTTGCATCTTCTCAAAAGCACTGGGAATCAACAACAGCTACAGATACACAGCTGGGCTAAATGAACATAATGCAGTATGGCAAGTTATATGCTTCAGTGAGCTCAACATTTTCTTAGAAATAAAACTAGGTTTAGCCCACAGAGAGAGCATGTCAGTGATCAAACTATACATGCCTCAAGGAAAAACAGAGGAAGGAATCTCTAAGGTTTAATTCTGTAAAGCAAAATTTCAAAGAGACTGCTGAAGAGCAAGTAATTGCTCCAAACTCTCTTTTTCTGAAAGGTCATTTTTTAGTTTCCTTTAGGAGCATGTACCCTTTAGGGGAATGTAAGAAATACATGTTATAGAATTGTTCAGAAAATCCTTCATTACCGTAGGAAGTCAGTTCTTTTAGGCTACTTAGGCTTTTGGGAAATTCATTTATGCAGAGATCCATTTCAGATGTTACTATACAAGTATTTGGGCTTGGAAAACCTTGTTCACAAATGCAGCAGACCATGAAAATGGCGAGGTGGATTTTGGTTTATATCTCTTCTAATACATTTAAACTTTTAAGTTAAACTGCAATAGCCAACTATTAAGATCCTCAAAAGTGCTACCATTCCCTGTGGAAGGGTTTGTTGTGGTTCCACCCAAGATTCTTTATAGTTCACTGTATTTGCAAAGGCTCATATTGATATTCATTCTCCCACATTTCCAAAATCTGATGGCAGTACTCCTGCTTTACAACTGTAAGGAAGAAGAGAGTCCAGCTCTCACTGTAACCTGCTTATCTTTCAATTAGCAGCATGGTCACAACATTACTGCCAATGGTAGCTGAGCAGAGCACAACATTTTTGTTTACATGTCTTTTTCATTGTATATGTTGTATGATAGAACTGAAACATCACACATCCTGCAAAATATAGCAAGGAAGGCCGTATTGTTAAGGTGGTTTTACAAGCAAAATCAAGATATGCCTGAAGTCTGCATAAAGGCTTCTAATCCAGATATTGTGAGTAAAGCCAGCAGCAGTACTGTCACATGCACATGTAGGCACATTCTCTGCCCACTTCTTCACTTCTGCTGAATGGCTGCTGAAATTTCTTCATCAAAACTAAAGACTTCAGAGCAATGCTTTAGAGAAGGTTCAGGCCTTCTTCAAGATGTTAGTATAATGAGATGCTATTTGCTTTGCATTACATTTTCAAAATCCCTGGAAGAGATTTTTAATTGCTAACACTTTTGTTCATCAGTTTAAGATACTCAATGTGCTCATCTGCATCTTAATATATTCAGATATATCAGTTACAGAAATATTTGTGTAATATCTAATGTTATCTATTACTTAAAAGCTCACTACATTTTATTGCAGTAAGATAAAATACAGAGTAAAGTTAGTCTCAAAAGAGCTATGAGTCTCATTAGTAGTACTGATCATTTTAGTCAAAAACTGCTCATATGCATTTTGGTTTGCAGAACTCGTGATCTAAATTTTTCCATATTTAGTGAAATCGAAACCACCGGACTGCTATTTTTCCTACAAAATATGCAAAGCCAGAAAGAAATCTGTGGGGGAAAAAAAAAGATAATTCAGCAAGTCAAGGAAAGATTAATTAAAAGATACTGTATATCCTAAATTTAGCCGTGACTGTTATATTTCTTTACACAAGATGTCAGAGCTATAGTAAAAGTCTGGGAAAAGAACACAGGATTTTCCCTCGGTTTTTTTCCTTGTGAAGTGGAGCAGATAAATTTAAGACATTGATCCTGTAGGGAAAGATGTGGATAATTCTGGTTTCAGATCTTATCTGGGGGGCAGTATCTCAGCTGCCTTTTGAGGGATGCTCCACACTCGTCCTGTAGAAGAAATGTACTCTGTCATGCATAAACCCAGCTGTGCAGCATGAGAGAGAACCTCAGAGAACCTCAGAGGCTGGTTCTCAGTAAGTACAGCTCAGCCTTGGCCACCACTCTGCATCAGTAGAGAGACAGGATGCCCATGGGCTGCCTGTGAGCATTTCTGCAGGTGTCAGTCACATGGGCTGACATCTCCACGAGGGACAGGCGCCTCTTGACGCAGGTTGTGTTCCACAGTGGTGCTGGAGGGTGAGTGCTGTTCTAACTGCTAACTTCTGTTTATTTCCATTAAAATATGATACTCTCAAATAAAAGCATAGAACTCTGGGGCCTCGTGTTTGAGTTGAAGTATTTTAGCTTCAGTAAAATTTGAGTGTTTGTAATAAAACAGATGTAAAAATAAAAGTATTTTTCCTGTAGCTGTTGTGTGACAACCTGGCCTTTCATGCAGTGAGACCAGTCTTTTGAATGCAAGTGTTCGTATGTTCACAGTGCCAGGAACTTCCATCCTTCACACCTCTAAACTATTAACCTAGAATAGGTAGATACAAAAGGAAAAAAATTCAGTCCAATTAATTGGATGTCCCAGCTAGAAAATGGTAGACACACAAGCAGGCCTGCAATGACTGCAACAATAGGGCCACAGGAAACAGCCCACACACTCCTACCCTCCCTCAATAAACAACAGTAATTTCTGGAAAAGCATTTGCTCTTACATTATATGATGGCATAGTTCAAATTTCTCCCACCTTAGCAAGACAGCAGTCTACAGATAAAAGCTGACAAGTGCAAAAAACACCAGTCCTGAAATCACAACTGCAAGCAACTCAGCGAGACCAAGATGTTACAAGGAAACTTTGACAGGCATTTGCTTTTAAAGTTACTAAAAAAAGTATCATGATTAATTCCAGAGGGCATAAAAGCTGGAGCTAGACATTCATTTACTTGTCTTTGCACAGGCCTCTGCATCAGGACTGTAAGCCTAGCTACGAGCTGGTGCAGCACAGCAGGACCCTGCTAACTCCACAGCCGTGCCTGTTTAAATCACAGAATTCGGCCTGGTTTAAGACTTGAGAGCTGCGTGACTCTGTTACCCTTGTTCCCACATAGAGAACAGAAGCGTATAAAAGAGTGACAGGGTAGGGTGCTCCCTCAGCAGTGTGGAAGCACAGCAGTACCACAGCTACGGGTTGCTAACTCCAACCTTGTGCCCGCACTTTGGCTAGGAGCCCTCGGAGCGGCGCGGGAGAAACCTACTGCATGCTGCGTATACGCCAGCACAGCGCTCTGCCTTGAAATAAGAGCCGACAGGCAAAGGCAGTGGAGTACATTGGAAGCATTGTTTTATTGCTGCTTTACTGCTGAGATTGCTGAACGGTCACCAAAATGCCTGGCGCTGCTGCCGCACTGCTCCGGCAGGACGTGACCTGCTGCAGGAGATGGCTGCACACTGCGTCTCTTCGGAGTGCAGCAGCAGTTCGTGTAAATGCTGAAGAACTGGAAATATCAGCAGAGTTCTCTCTCTATGCAACTGAGTTTCCAGCAGCTGGACTTGTGCCAGCTAAACTAGCACAATTTAAAAGTCAAACAGAATTTCTACATCAGCCAGAGTGTGCCAGCAGGACTAAAGCCACAGAGAAGCTGGTCCCATGGAAGCAAAGTGGCCCTTGGCTCCTCATCCCAGTCCCGCTGGCCCCCACCACCAGCCAGGCCCCACGGCTTTGGATCATTTTATTCATTTCCCATGCTTAAAGGTTCTTGACTGCATGCAGCAATCTTGGATTACAAAGGGGCATAGGCTACATCTCAATTGTTTTAAGTGCTGCCAAGAAAAAAGGGGATTTGGGTCAAGTCCAAGCTAGCCAAGCACAGAATTGTCAAACCAAGGCTTTCAATAAGTTGCTTCCCAGAAAGTCATGAGGCTGGCATTATAAAACCAAGACTCATGAGGACTTAATAATAGCTTGGGGTTCTCTTTATTTCTTTTCCACGTTCTTATATTCAGGTCTCTCTTCAAGCCTGGGAAGAGAACTTGCTTGGGTTTAGATTTTCAATTCCTAGCTAATGACCAGATTTTGAAATGGCATAAAAGAATTTTACTACAGTACTTTAAAAATCACAAAATTTAGCAACTTTAAAGACACTACTGATCATATTCCTGATGTGCTATACATGCTTCTAGGATCAGAGAGAAGGATCTTTGTTTGTAACTCCAGTTACACTGTCAGAGGAGGAGCATAACTGATAAGCTTATCACAGCCTGTTTTCCCATGAAGTCCCAAATGTGCAAGTACTTCCTGGTAAGCTTCCAGCTGGTTTTGCAACCTCTTTTATATTGTTAAGATGTAACAGATATGACCATTCACATCCATAAATGTCTGCAGCATCACATGGTGTGATTCTTGGGGCAGTCCTGTGGAGGGCCAGGATCAATGATCTTACAGGTCTCTTCTAACTCTGGATATTCTACGATTCAATAATTCTAACCCTGTCCTTCTCCACATGTACATTAGATACATGGAAGTATCCAATTTGGCCTCTCACACAACTGCTGGTGTCTACTTTAAGAAGCTCAGCCCCAGTATTGCTTTACACACTGATTAGCATTTTTATTTTTGTCATATCGCTTATGACTTCTAATGACTGTGAATGGCAACAAAGTTTATTTGAAATTATAGCCTTTGACCAGATAAAACTTTGACATATATGCGTTTCATTCAGCCTCTTGCCAGCTCTCCACATTTTCTACCTCCGTCTGTAAAAATCTGACGAACACTTTTGCTCCCCTTTACTGCTGGTAGGCGCTGCATGTCCAGCGCTGTGAACGAGACGGAGCCCGAGCTCGCTGTGCCTCCTGGTGGACACACAACCCCCTGCCTCAGTGCACTCACCACCTTTGAGCATCACTCTTTCTCTCAGAATCTTATACTAAAGCCTTTCTCATGCGTAATTGAGCATTCCAAACCAACAGACTGCCACTAAGAGGAAATTAAATCCTTCACAGAGGTTTATACGAAGAGGTGTGTTCCAAAGGTAGGAAAGGTCAGCATGCAGGACCTTACACATCATTCATTCGCTTGCTACCACCAGCACAGCAGGACTTGCAGCATCTAGAGCAATTGATGTCCTTGCTTGATGGAGAGATTTTACTAACACTTTATTGCACATGTTCTGACAAAACAACTGTATGGACTTCTGGGAAGAGAGAGGAAATGTGTTACTGAGAATTCATAACAGCATTATCCAGAGAAGAGAAGTGGGTACCAGCAGACAAGAGGAGTGCATGTTAGGCTGTAATTCATTGCCAACACTTCACTTAGGCAGCTGGAAATGCTTTTTTATTTAATTGGAGACTCTAATTACTGTCCTGATCACTATTTATGACACTAGTTGTAGTGAAAAAGATTGGTCCGCCCCAAATTTCCTAGGGAAATTGTCATGGATTTTGGTCCTCAAGTCCTGTCCTCCAGTAAGAACAAGTTCATCTTCAGGATGTTATTATACATATGAAAATTAGGAAAGCATCAGACCAAAAGAACAGTCTGCTTTATGTTAGACCAAAGGTCCCTCAAGCCCCACATTTTGTCTGCAGCAACTGTAAAAGTTGCCGCCTGAGAAAGAAACTAAGAATGAAGCAAGCATTAGTTTCCCCAGAATACCTTCCCATCTATCAACAACATGCAGGTGAAGGATTTCAGACATGAGCTGGACATGGTGCTCTTGTATTTCGTAGTGGCTGTCCCTTACGTGGCATTGTATGGTTGCATTTTGAACACATTTCAAGGTCCCCTATTGATGGAGACAAATAATCACAATGGAAATTCGGCTCTAGCTCAGTGCTGACAAATTCTGGTTTGTTCTGAAAATTTCACATTACACTGTCTCTGTACTTTTTCAGCTTATCATAGGAAGGAACTGTTGCTATGAAATGTTATGCATAACATGAAGTTGAACAATTTCAGAAATTCAAAAGTACAAAAAGTTTTCCTGTTGAAAAATTCATGCATCTTTCTATTAAAGAGTATCAAGACTTTCAGGCAACTGATTTTAAAATCAGAGATGCAAATTCTCACACAGATTTCACAGTCTATTACGTATGACAGAACCATGCCTTTGAAGCAATGGGTTATTTACAGTTTAGCAGAATTTCTTGGCAGTAATTCACCCTCCTGTCATAAGACAGACACACCTCCTCAGCTTTCCCCTCTGAGTGGATAACAAACAGCAGGCTCTCTGGCTAATTCCTGGAGTGCCACCTCTTTGAATGACGAAACTCCAAACATTTCTGTCTGTTTCCAGCTGTATTTCAGGTGCTATAGAGAAACCAGCAAAGACAAAGCAATTGCAAAAGGAACACGGTCCCCCCCTCCTGCACTACAGTTACTAGATCCTCAACAACAAAATGCCAAAATTCCCAGATCTCACTTTAGCTCCAGAATCACTTGGCAGCTACAGACACTTTCATGATCCTTGGATTACCTGCCCTTTAGAGAAAGGCTTACAAGCCACAATAATTCTCAAACTAAAAACAAACACCTTGTAAGCATTTTGCCTGTCCATTAATCTTTCATTGGTTGCTGACCTCTCCTTCACATTCCAGCCTTTTCTCAAGCATGGGTTACTTCAGACCTCACTGCTCTTAAGTCCTGTGCTCCTGGGCTGAGGGTAACAGAGCCTGTGTCCCACTCGCTCAGCTACAGATGGAAACTCCATGGGTTTATGGCTGGATGGATTCTTTCTTTTCTCTGGATCTCCCTGGATGTTTTAACTGAAAGGGATAATTTGACACAATTTTACTTCCAAGAAAATCCTGGTTAAAACACATGTTCACAGAGGACTTGATAGTGACCAGAAAAGCTAATGGTATATAGAAGTCTGATTACTTGGTGGATTATTTTTTATTTTCAAAATCTCTCAAAAAAAAATAAAGTTGGATTTCTATTTTGTAAATATGCATTCATGCCCTGTTTCTTTTAGGTGGAAAAACAGGACTCAGAGAGACTCTCTGTAGTAATTTATGCAAATTATCTGCTGATAACGATACACATATTTCATGTTTGTATCATCCTGAATCTTGGAATTCTATGTCCATTTAAAAAAAAAAAGAATATATGGTACCTTTGCTTAGCAGCATAAAAAAAAGTCCCAAGCTGGGACTGCTTTTCTCCCAGGGTACAACTTGTTCAGTGGGTCTCCAGGCTGGTTGATGGAAGTGAAATGCCTGGAAACTGCTTGTTTTTTTCTTTTTGCTTTCTGTTTTTGGTTTTTTTTTTCTTGTTAGTCTCTGCAAAAATCACGTGTATGAATCCACCCCACACCTGACTCATGAATCCTACAACAGCAAAAGAGAGGGACAGGCAGGGAGAAGAAGGACCATGCCAACTTCAACCCAGATTTCCCAGGTCCAACTCACAAAGCTGGACAAGAAAAGGAATGATGAAGCTGAGGACAGAAGGTTGTATCAATACCCATGCGTTAACTCTCTTCCTGAAACTGTTTGCCATCTAGTGGTTTGTTAGCCTCCTATAAATATAATCTTAAAAATAGTAAAGACTTGGAGGATATAACTACAAAAAAAAAAGAGTTCCCCAATGTGCAAGAACCTATACAAAACCAAAAAAATTACAAGAAATTATGAAGTGCCTCTTCAAAGTGTTTGCCATTAGAATGAATATCCCACAGAGACAAAGAAAAGAAACTTGCACACAACTGAGATTCAGAGAGACGATAGGTACACATGGTTTGTAATTTTCCTCTTTTATTTCACTCTGCTACTCTTATTTCATTGAGAAGTCCTGACCTAAATTATTCCACCATTTTCTTCAAGCTTGCCTACCCAAAATTGTACATTATATCACAGTGTCCTAGGGTGAGGTTATGATGCTTGTNGCTCCACTATTTTCTTCAAGCTTGCCCACCCAAAACTGTACATTATGTAGAAATTATGAGGAAATTAGGGGGACTCTGTGTTTAGGGGTAGTGGATGTCAGGGAGCAGCAAGATTTGGCTGCTTTGTAACAGAAGGTGTGCCAGCAACTAAGCACAATACCAAGGCAGGTGAAAGCAGTCACTTCATCAGCAAGGAGCCAGGATGTAGAGCAGCAACCCAGGGACAAGATTAGGTCAAGAGACAGTGGTCAGGGTCAGACACAGCCCATATGGTCACCCAGCAGGGCTGCAGTGGCAAGGCAGGTCCAAGGCCAAGCCAGGATGCCAAGTCAGCAAGTCTGGATGAGGGCCAGACCCGTGGAGACGCGAGCTGGTGCGAACAGAGCTGCGGCACAGCTGCCCTGTGGCACACGTGAGGCTTGGCGCAAAGCCACAGGTTAAAAGTGGCTCTCGAGGGACAGACAGGCCCTGCTGCTGGCTTTTTTCACAGCTGCTCTTATCATTGAAGGAGCTGACCTTGGACTCCGACAACTAAACTTCTGCAAAGGGGTAACGTGCTCGGGGCCACGGCAGTCAGAGGGCTGGAACAGAGCTGTGGAACATACCCAGCACAGGGGAAGCAGGTTCATGGAATTGGCCTTTTTTGTTAAAATGGAACATGAGTGAAAACCCCACATGAAAGTAGACCGAAGCAAAGTTCAAAGACCTTACTCTGTTCAGTTTGGGCAAGCCAAGGACTCTTGCTGTTAATGATGCCTTCATTAATGAGAAGCAGGAAAGGGCATCTGGATTATTAACTAATCACACTGATTTAAAGCTCACTGATTTCAGGCTACTAATTTAATTTGTACATGAAAGAAAAGATCAAACACAATCCTGGGATGTATCAGGGTCATACTATTAGGGACACTCAGACTCATTATCTATTAGGGATGCCCTATGAGACCTGAAGTGAATGTACTAACTAGTCACCTGTGTTTAACAACGGGGAATTCAAACTAACATATGCACAAATGGCTCGGTGGGATAACCAGGACAACAGTGAGAGTCTCCTGAATTATGGAAGGAGATTAGTAACAACAGTGGCTAAAAAAAGGGGTTGGAAGAGGTACAACAAATGATGGGGTGAATGTCACAAAGAACAGAAAGTGTTTTAATTCGTGAGCAGCACTGGCTGTGGAAAATTGACATAAATATTTCTTTACTCAGAATTAAATGAATAAATTATTCAAAAAATGATAAATAATTAGGCTTTCTCCACTTGCAAGGAATGAAATTTTGGGACTGTTTTTCAGTGCAATTAATATGGGAAAGAAAACTTTAAGATAAATACTTCTTTATTTAGTTGCTTGAGTTGAATGTGACAGCAAAGGTTTACATTAGAAGGTACAGAGGGTCCCTTTCAGGCTTATTTCCTGCATTAACCATTAATTTACAATGAGCAGCAGTCTGGTTGAAATCAAGCTAGATTATGTGATGTGCTCTTTTGACATTACAATATTAGTTGTTCAGCTGGAACTGTACATCTTTAGCTGTATACTGGCTTAAGATTATGCATGTATAACCCCATGCTATAGTGACAGCATTGAAATAAACTGCATTGTTCACATTCTTCTGTGGTACAAAAGAGTGAAACCCAATGAAAATGAGATCGGTATGGTTTATGGATCACTTGGTTTATGGACAGACAGTTTGGATGAACTTGAAAATTCCAGCAGGGCATTTCCACCAGAACCTACTCTTCTTAAAGAAAATACAGAGGTTCAAGTTATATAGTATATTATCTCCCTCTTCAGTCTTATTCTGATGCAACAAAATTATAAGGCATCAAAATAATCTTTGCAACCTCAAGTGTATCAGAGATATCATTACCTCCTCTTTTACTCCATTCATTTCCATTTCCATTTGAAAGAACTATTTCAAAGTAATTGTTATATTTCTTCCTTATTCACTCAGAACTCTCCAGTCAGGGTGTGTTAGAATGAACGATGTCTACACAAACATCTGATCAAAACTACCAGAGACAAGTTATGCCTGCATATGCAGTTTGTGATTGCTCAGGAAGTTCCAAAATTTCCTGTGGCACATATTGGTACTAGAGCCATGCACCATGAACGTTCACCCCCTGCCAGACCCTCTGACAGCAGCACTGCTGTCCATTTGCTGATGCCTGTGTTTTAGAGGTTGTATCCCCTGTCGTAAGAAACGTAATGAGGAACTGGGAATTTCTCCACAGTCCTGCCTGGACAGCAGAGGTAGCCGGCTCAGACTCCCCAGCTGCCAGCTCCATTTCCCCGGGAGCTCCACGTTATTATAAGCTGTTTCAAGGGAGTTCCAAGTACTATCGACCACTTGCCCAGGCTGGAGCTGGAGCCCACTCCCCCACGGGCGAGGCCTCCCAAAGGAGCATTTGGGAAGCAGCGACGACCCTCTGGGTGACTCAAGCGCGTGTCAGCGCCGAGTCCTCGCTGTGACAAGAAATCCCTCGTGGACCCAGCCGGGCAGAGGGTCAGCACGTGTTGAGCTCCATGACTCCGCTCTTCCGGGAAGGGGAGAGCCACCGCTCGGATCTGGGGCGGGGGCGGTGAGGGACAGCACGAGGGCACCTGAGGGCAATCTGAGGGCACCTGAGGGCACCCTGAGGGCACCGGGGGCGGGCGGGCCCTCGCGCCGGCCCCGCCCCTCCGCGCGGTGCCGCGCACTTTGCGTAACCCCGCGGTCACGCCGGCGGGGGCGGGCCGCGCGCTGCGTAAACGGCTGCGAGAATCGCCGCCGCGCGCGCTGCAGGCGTAAGCGGCGGGACTTTGCCCCCGCCCCGCCGAGCTCAGCGCTCCCGTCCCGCCGCCATGGCCGCCCCGGGGCCGGCGCGGCTCTTCCGGGCCNCCCCGTGAAAGTCTGGCTGGGCTTGTGGTAGAAGTACAGCACGTATCAGAGAGATCTTAATACTTAAAGTGTCTTCTCCCTTTGGTATAGTTTTCCTGTACTGAAGAGCACTTTTGCATCTTTCTTCATGGAAGGACGGGATGTGACAGTGCCATGATTTAGGTGACATGGTCATGTCTGGTAATAGCTTGGACTTGATGATCTCAGAGGTCTTTTCCAACCTGATTGATTCTGTGGTCCGATGTAAATGTGCAGAGCTCCTCCTCTCCTCACCAGTATGTATGAGTAGGTATTTCAGAATGCATTACATCTGTGGGCATGTAATATTACACAGTCCACAGCTGTAGTTTTGATGCTTATTACAGGTAGTCACGGATTGTTTATGCACTGCCCTCTGGCTTGTTGTTTGTCTATTCAAAGATGGGTCAGGTCTACAGCTAACTTTCAGTATTTAAAAAGCAGAAGTTTTAAAAGCGTGGTGTACTTGGTTGCCAGGGAAGTTTCCTAGACTTGGAACAGGACTCACAATCAGCAGCCCAGCATCAGGGGTGTAGCCTGGCCTGTTTCCAGAAGATTGAGCTCAGTGCCCTCGACATCAAAGCTGTCTCAATAGTTTGCTTTTGAGCTCTCTTGCAGGTGATCTTTGACTTTGTTGCAGCAGTTGCTTTTAATGTGGAGAGAGAGAGAGTTAACTTTTCTAGCCCAGGACTACCATATGAGATGACTAAGTCGCTAGTCAGATCTCTTCTCCGAGGGATCCCCTTGGTGATCAGTTGATTTTGAGGTCCTTAATTTGCAGGTTTTAATTACAAAAATTAAAGTTGTGGCGTGTTGACAAGTCTTTTTAAAAGGTATTAAAATAATTGAAAAAAGAATCCTATAAAGGGAAAGCATTTCTTTACCTAATAGTAATGTAAGACCTGTAATCCCCTCATGCCTTTCACAAGCAGGCAGAATACAGAATGGAATTTATTTACATTAATTTTGCAAGCAAACCAGCAAAAAAGCTTATGCAAACATGTGTTTCCAATGTTGTTTATATACTCAATGTCCTAACCTGGCTGAGTGAGTTGGGAGAAAAGGAAAGTTCTTGTATATTATTGTTTTCTCCATTTATGCATAAGTTACTTTCTCTGGGCATCATATTTGACACCCAGTTCCTGACCTTTACATAATCCGCCAGTGTTATTTCAGTAAAAACATACATCATTGTTTGTGTGTGTAAAATTAGCTGTGTTTGTGTCTAGAAGATGGAGACATCACTATACAAAACATTACCTGAGGTAGTTCCTGTGAGCAGAGTTTTCCAAGGGTTTCAGTGGAGCATTAGGCATTATGTTTTCATTTCCATTTCTTCCTTTCTCTTGCTCCTTTTTTATTCCTTATTCTTCCTTTCAATTTCATGGTGAACAATAGTTATTTCAGAATTCTTTTATACCAATCTGGTTATCTGTGCAATGTTTTTGGTGCACAGCATAATGATTGAATGCTTTAAAGATTAGTTCAGATTTACAACTTCTGTTGATTGAGGCCTGTATAATAGTTTAATTAATGGAACTCCTCAGGCAATTAGGGCTGTTGGATTTGCTGTTTATTAAAAGATCTGAGAATAACAGAGCTGGTCTTACCACGTGCAATACCAGATTAAAGTTATGTTTTGTTTGGAGGAATGTAAGAGGTGATTCCTAACTTGGAATGAATAGCTGAAGATTCAAAAGGGTAATTCTTTTAAGGAGGAAGAAGTAGTTCTCGAGACTTTTGCAGTATTTACTATTATTTGCATGAGAGGAACAACAAACAGCGTTTACAGCTCTCTGGTGCTCCTCTGTGCCTTTGCAGTATGCCTAATTTAGGGTATCCTTGTGAAGCTTGACAGAAAATGTTGATAGGACTGTGGCAACCATGTGAAGAAATTAATTGTATTTTACATCTGGTGAAAAGCATTTGTCTGAATGTGGATTGGGATATTTATGCTTCATGCAGATAACACAAAATAAATTGTTTTTCCTG
Source organism: Hypocryptadius cinnamomeus (assembly GCA_013400635.1). Taxonomy (NCBI): domain Eukaryota; kingdom Metazoa; phylum Chordata; class Aves; order Passeriformes; family Zosteropidae; genus Hypocryptadius; species Hypocryptadius cinnamomeus. The sequence goes on from VYZP01019809.1 coordinate 42,717, forward strand.
ATAATCCTGAGGCTATTCATACTTGCATGGACCTGGCTCATGTTTCATGTTATTTGCCTGTGGCTGGTTCGCAGCATGTTGGTATTTGGATAGTTGTTTATCTTGATGCAAACCATGTCTGAGTGGGAAAAACCCCATGTTATTTGAAATTTATAAAGCCTAAATATTGTTTCATGCAGGTGAGATTTTTATATTTTTAATGGTGTCCCCCAGTCATTGAGAAGATTGGCTCAGTGTGTGTTTTGAATGTCTGACTAGTCTGATTATTGCATACACACACTTCTGAAAGTATTTTCACCAAGTAAAGCACCAGAGAGGTCTTAAATATTTTGGCTAAGTGAAGATTGCTAGAAGGTGGCAATAGCAAAAAACCAGATCTACTGAAAGACTTAAGAAGGCTATATCTAACTTTACACAAATAAATAAGTTTTAGTTTCAGTTATAAATCAGGGTGGATTAGGTCCTGTGGGAAGATTAATGACTGTGTCAGTTTTTACCACAAGTCAGTGACCTGGTGGCGATACTTCTGTCTGTCCCCTTGCCGCGTGCCACACCACGAGGCACGCATAGCCACAGTGCAGGTCCCCAGCTGGCTGAAACAAATATCAGATTGCCCCTTCTGACAAGGGGATCCCACTGCTCCTTCCTGGTTTTTGTTGTGGGCAGTGGCACTTTTGTCAGTTTTGCTTTCTGGTCCAGTTGAGTGTTGATTTTCATCCACATTAGCAAAAGGAGTTCACTTGTGGTAATACGGGTGTAAGGATGATGGCAGGGTGATTTGGAGTGGTGATCACCTGAACCCACATTTTTATACAGAAAAGAGATTATTTATTTTTTAATCTGATCATGAAACCCAGATTGTGTCATTGCAGCATAAAGTTGCAGTAACAGAGCCATTCTAAACTGGTGTAAATTCCATCGGAGGGTCAGGTCTGACTCTGCTGGTTCTGCCATCTGTGGGGTTATTGACCTTGGCTTTCAGCCAGTGCATTCCCAAACGGAGGTTACTGCAGGACAGTGTGAGCGCTGAAGAGAGGAGGAACAAAGGAGCGGGGTGGGACTGTTCCTCTCCTGGCACTGTGGTGTTTTATCAGATTCAAGTGTAACCACAGGTGGAGACGGTTTCAAGTGTGTTTTGAAAACTGGGAGGGAGTTGTCATTTACAAAAGTTGCAGGGATCTAATGGATGCCCAGACAGCTTACTGTTTGGTCCGTGGTACTGGTGAGTGCCTAATCCTACAATAAAGCATATGTTTAGGGTATTGGAATAAATATTTAGCACCTGCCATGCCTCTACCTTGGGCAGAGCATACCCAGAAATGCAAGTACATATTGCATTGTATCTCTTGCCAGCGTTGTTTTTGTCACGTTGACAGAAATATTTCAGCAAAGGAGAGTGTACTTTGAGCTCTGGAAGGGCTTTGTGAGGCAGTTTAAAATTACACTGTCAGACGTTAGCTTAGGCTCTCAGAATGTAAATCTGTACCTTTCCAGATGCAGTCTAAACCCATCTGTCTTAAACTCCCAGAGGAGGTGGTGAATTTTGTACTAGTTTATCTAAGTGGGTGCTTGTTTCCTTGGTTCTGCTGTGGGAGGTGTTAACATAGCCGAGGAACAAAATGAAAAGCAGAGTGCTTTCTTAAACCCCCACAGAATGGTTTGCTGATGGTCCTTGGATATCACAGGTGCAACGTGAATCATATTTTGTAAAGATATATCTTTAAAATTTCTGATTTTTTTTTTATAGTACATTCTTCAATTGCATACTGCAGGTCAGCAAGGTCAACCCTTCATTATCAATTATAGTTTTGGAATGAATTTATAGTTAATAGTAGCTTGTGGCTGCCTTCTGGAGAGTGGACTGAGGGATGATAGGAGAAGAATTGAACACAACATCATAATAAATAATCACGGAGCACACTGGTGCCAGTGGAACTTAAGAGTTGTGGCAAGAGTGTGAAGACTATAGCAACAAACATTTGTTGTTGTTTCATAACAAGCCAGGGCTCAGATTGCTAAAAACACATTCTTTTACAGCCAGTTACAAATATAATTTGTTCACTGATTTTTCACTTTCAAATTTTTTCTTTACTATTCAGATGTACAGGTTAGGGTTTTCTGGGGAGTGACTTGATTTTTGACTTGCCTTATGACATAAATCACTCAAGGCCCACAGTTAAGAAGAGTATGGGTAATATGAAACATGTGGTTCTTAAACATGGATTTCACATGGAAACATAAAATTTTTAATTGGCTTTTTAGTTGTTCTATTTTTATCAGTCATCTCTTGGTAGATTTCTTCACTGTCCATCCAACAAGTTTTTGTTTTGCTCACTTACTGTAGGAAAGAAAATAATCTGTTTAAAATTGAACATGCTGTCTGTTATTAGTATATTTAAAGCTTTCCTTTAATCTGTGTGTGGAATAAAATAACATGGAATGCAAAAAATCAATATTTAAATGTTAAAAGCTTTAATCTTAAGGCGTTTTTGTGCATTTTGTGCCTTTTCTTGAAACCAGTGTAAAAACCTTGTACTTCACTAGAATTAATATTTACAAGATGAACTCCTCAGAGAATCTGTGCCTAAAAACAGCAGAATGTTATTGGACTATTTCCATTTGTGGGAAGAGAGTAGAATTAAATTCTGGAACTAATAAAGTGAAATATCTAAAACTCTAAGCAGAAATGGGAAAATTTAGAATTTATCTTAAATTATAATTATGAGAACAACAGAAAATTCATAAATCCAAAACAAGAGTTCACAGAAAGGTGGTGAGAGAAACATTTGAAATAAGCTCATTTATTTGTTAAAAATACAAATATTGTGTCTAAAATAAACAGTCTGTCTTTGGTGAAAGGCAAAACATCTGGATCCCATGTAGCTTGTAGTGACAAAACAAACACCAGGGTTTGTTTTTTTTTTTATTTTTCATGGTCTTTGTTCAATGTACAACAGTAAAAGCCTGTATGTGTTAAAGCTTTTAAAAGCCAGTAAGTTAGATTTCTCTTTTCTTGGAGTTGATAGTAGTAGTATCAGCTATTATTTTAGTAGTATTCAATGAATTCTAAAGTGCTAAAAAAATTCTAGCATTCTTTAATTGTATTATATAATTTTATTTTTCAGCTCAGAAGATAAAATAACTGTTCATTTCATAAACCGTGATGGCGAAAAACTAACAGCCAAGGGAAAACCTGGGGATTCACTGCTGGATGTTGTCGTTGACAATAATCTAGACATAGATGGTTTTGGTAAGTAGATTCACTGAATATTTTCTTCAGTGTCTAGAAATTGTTTCTCTTCATGCATAAATATTTATAGTGTCATTTTGATTGCAAAAGATCCTCAGGATCATTGAGTCCAACTGTAAATGAATATTTTATATATAAACCTAGCTGTATTTCACTTGGGTTTTCTCCCCTTTTTTCCCTCCAGCTGGTGCATAGAATATTTTGGTTCAAATTTTAAAAAATACTTGGGGTGATCTGGGCCTGGGTATTAAAGAGGGGAATATGCACAGAGTGCTGTCGAAGTGGAGTCTGAAACATGCCACCTGCAGACCACTTCTGAGCTGAAAAGTTCTGTTCTGGAGGCAGCACAGAGCTGCTGTATTTCTAACAGTGTCTGCTTACTTCTGTAGTGCCAGACTGTCTCAATTTATTGTCAGGCTTTTTGTAGCACCACCACATCTATAGCAAAGGCATGCAAAGTGAAAGAAACAACCAAATCCATGTCAGTTAGCAGGGAAGAGCAAGGAGTTTAATTCTTATTAAAGAGCTGGGGTAAAGGAGACCTTGTGAAATTCTATCTTGGTACGAGTTCTGTTTAAAATCAAAACAGGAGGAAGCTACAACTTCTCCCTATTTCTTCAAACTTCTGCACTTTCCATAGTTAGACTCACAGGATGGTTTGGGTTGGAAGGGACCTTGAAGATCATTCAGTTCCAAACCCCCCTGCCATGGGCATCTTCCACCAGCCCTCATTGCTCAAACAACTAGACCACATTGCTTAAAGGTGTTAGGTAGTTGCAATTAAATACCTTGGGAAGGTGTTTATATGAACATGAGCTGAAAAATTCATAGAACTAAAGCAGAAAGTGGTAGTACAATTTTCAGAACTGAAGGCATAATGTGAAGCAGTTGGTGGGGAAAAAAGGCAGAGTATCGTAGCACAGTTTGAAATTTGATGTGTGTTTTAGTTAAGTGTGAAGAAATTTTACCACTAGTAATAAAATCTTTTATGAGATTTAAATCCATATATTTAATATCTGAAACATTTTTTATGTTTGGGGAAGAAAAACTGTCTCAAAAGTTTGTGATGCAACTAGCTTTATGTATTACTTATTAAATTACTCGTTTAGGCTTATGGCTGGTCTGCTTGTACTCTACAGTAAATGTTCTCAGCTGTATTAGAGCATTGTGGTAAAGTGGGAAAAAGCAATGCTGTCAATAAAGGGAAGCCAAACTGAAAATTTGGAATACTGTTGCAGTCTTTAATTATAATATATGCTAGTTGCATTTCAATAACTGCTTGCTAATGAAACATGGTACTAGGGCAGAGAAATAATGTAGTAAAAATGTACGTTCTGTTTAAGAAAAAAGTAATGAGGGAAAAGTAAAATATAAATTCTGCTTATTTACTTCTGTCACTAGGGGGCATCCCATGTGCATTAACAATAATAGAAATATCTTTGTATAAAAGCTTACAGATCTATTGAATGATTCAGCTGCACTCAATTTGTTATTGCCAGTTTTATGGTTGTGGAGAGATCTTCCACTGTTCAAAGAGACTGGTCAGTGTTCTTTCCTTCCGCCCTCGTCCCTTCCCTCACTTCCCCAACATAAACGATCCTTAAGCTGCTGATAGGACAAATTTTATGTTTGGCACTTTAATTAAGCTCTGCTTTCTCATGTGTCTTTGAAGACATGGTATAATTCAAAAATCAAATGTTGTATTACAGCGTGGTGCTCACCTTGAATACATGCTTTTGGTTCTGTAGCGTGGTGCTTTCTGTGTGGTTCTCGTGGTCTAATGATGAGTTCCACTATTTCTTTTCATAGCAGTGGTTATACGTACAACCATGCTTCTCTTATTTCCATGATTACAACGGTGACGTGGTCACAGTAGTTTTGCTTCTGCTTTCCCTAGAAATAAGTAAATAAGTGAAGACTTGTTAATGTGTTGTCTGATTCTCTTCTATCAATTTAAATCAGAGCCTGAGGTTTGTAATCCCCACAGTATTTAGCTGTCCTGCTCTTCTTGAAGTTGCATATTTCTTTTTCAACACTGTGGAGAACTTGGTGCCAGCCCAAGACACAGCCCAGTACAGTGACAAATTTGTTATGGTTCAAACTTTTACTGTGCTGTCCTGACCTAATTGCTGTAGCAGGTAGGTGGACTTGGTGCTTGTGCTGCTCTGCCCCAGCAGCTTGTTAGGTCCTTGACTTGTACTGGAACACCTCATAATCCATGTAGGCCATCCCTCTCTAGCCTGACTACCTTTGTTGTTGTCAATTAGTGTTCTACTGAGTGAGAAGAAATAAGTATAAAATCCCTCCTCTCTGTACTTCTAAGGAATTGGTTTTTTGTAGCAGGTGTCTGCTGTTGAACTTCTGGAGAAAACCTCAAAACCTTGGGAAAGAGAGAGATAAGAAGGATCAGCATTGGAAATAAATGAAGTCCTGTTGATTGACAGCATTGTCTGCTTTTGCATTCTTATAGTAGAAAGCTATTCTTTCTTTAAATGGTGGGAAGGGAATTAGTTAAGTATTTTAACTGATTACGTAGCATTTTTTAACTAATTACTTAGCATTTAAGTAAATCTTAGTGCTATAGAAACTGTAGAAATGCTATTAATAGTTGAATGCAGAGTAGGTATATGAATGTGGGAATATACAAAACATTAATTTTGCTAATCAACTGAGACTTCTTGTATGAAACAAACACACAGGATTTCTTCTGAAATTCAGCTGCAATTTGAAACTTGGATTTTCTATTATCTTGATTTATTTTTCTTTAGGTGCATGTGAAGGAACGCTAGCCTGTTCAACTTGTCATTTAATATTTGAAGACCACATATTTGAGAAACTAGATGCAATTACTGATGAAGAGATGGACATGCTGGACCTGGCCTATGGCCTCACAGAAACGTAAGGCAACATAGCACTTCCCTACATTACTTCTTCAAAGAATGGGAAGAAAGGTTTGCAAATGGGGCAGTCCAGTATTCTTGGAGCACCTTAATCAGCTTTTAATGAATAGTGGGATTCTGTTACACAAATGGGACTGCCAAGTTTAAATGTTGTTTGTCTGAATTAGTATTAAGATGATGTCAGTATTGGTTTTGTGACTGAAAAATGTCAGTACTTGTTGTTCAGAGGGGTCTGGTGCAGAAATGTTAGCACTAAAGTATGACTGGAAACCCAGTTTCTTCCACGAAAGCTCTGCCACTGCTGTCTTGTGTGTGGATTTTCTTATGCTTGTTTCTCCTCCTTTCTGTTTCCTTTCCCTTGTTAGTCTGTAGCTAGTTAATGTATTTATGAATGTGTTTATGTCAGTGTTTTAGGTTTTGGACAGATCTTCTTTTCAGAGTCACAGAAGGCTTGAGGTTGGAGGGGACCTCTTGAGGTCAACTGGTCCAACCCACTGTTCAAGCAGGACCACCTAGATCCTATGCCCAGCACCATGTCCAGACAGCTTTTGAATATATCCAAGGATGGAGACTTCGCCTTCTCCAACCTTTCTGGTATTTATGTACCAAGGTTTGCTAAGATCCTTCCTGCAAGCCTTCCCTAGGACAAACAGCGTAGAGATATGTCAGTGTACATACTTGTTATGCTTTGACTCATATCACAGTGCTCCTTGTGCACACAAACCAGATTCCCTTTTGGGAGCAACTGATCCTGAAGTGTGCTCTGACTGCTGATAGGCATTGGGATTAGACTAGTGGTACTATAAACTAAGCCTCTGTTCTGCATCACCCCCATCACACATCTTGTAGTTAGGGTGTTAATCCTCATCACAGACCCATTCCTGGTGGGCTGTTGTACTTGCTGGTGCACAAGTAGCCTTTACCACAGAACATGCTCACACAAACAGCTGGCAGCTGTGTCTTAGGAGGTTTCATAAGCCCATTCCTTCATCTTTCGACAGAACTGCTTGTTGAAGTTTTTGAAAATCTTTCCAGTTATGTCAGAGGCTTTATGCCTGGTCTGTATACCACAGAGTTTGTGTCTCTGCAAAATAGTACTCCGAATTAACTTGTCTGTCTCCTTGTATCAGTAAAAGGAATCCTATACTCACCATTTCTATGTGACACTTTCTCACTTCAGCCAAATTGGAACATTTATGTGAGGCTGGAAAGGCAAAGAAGTCAAGCTATGAGAAACTTACAGCCTCTTTTGTTTTATCATTTTTCCTGTCTCACAAAAACCCATTTTCAGTTTTGAGAAGAAAACATAGGCCTATAAGCCTGCCACCTACCATAATAAAGAGTAACTTTTAGGCTCAGGGCCAGAATAATTCCTGAGTAGCTCTGGAGGCATATGATCTAACAAAAACCCTTTTTTCTTTGGCTACCTTTTAAGTAAAGGTTTAAATCAAGGAGATTTTACTGAAGAATTGGAAAACAGTAGCAAACCAGAGCTCTCTGCTTAAGTGTTTCTATTTTCCCCTCTAAGTTCTTCATACCAAATGAAGTTTTACACCCTCTGAAGGTGTTTGGTACTTCTGTTCGGTTTTCCTAGCATTGTGTGTTCTTCCTATGGCCAGGGACCTTCCATTTATGAGAGGATGACTCTTCTGAAAGACAGAGCTCTAAGTGGTTGGTATTTGCTGCAGGTTACCTGGACTTCTGTGCTGGTGTAAATTTGTGTAATGGAGATGCACTTCTATGTTCTGTCATAGTTATAAGCATAGCAGTTTATTCTTGTCAGTGACTCTGTATTTGGGAAAGTTTCAGCCAGCAACTGCCATGAAAACTCATGTCTTTTAAAAGGAAGGATTAATTAGGTTAAAATGAAATTGTTTTGATTAACTACAGAACAGTAGAAAGTAGTAAGATGGGAGAGTGCACACCCTGGCAAGTTAAAATAAGAATACTAAAGCAAAAAATAAGATGAGAAACAGCTTGCAAAAAGTAGGCAAATATTTTTGTTTCTAACCTATCAACAACAGGAAACTTTGTCTACGTGCTAAGCCATGTAGGGTGATGTAGAAGGTGCACATAAAATAGAAAAAGGTAACATAAAAGCCAAGTTTCTTTTGCATTGTTATCTCTAGAGGTTTTATGAGCTGTCGGTGTACTGGAAGGTTTCTTTGCACAGGGTGTCCTGGTGTATTCTGTGATCTTCTTTCAAACCAATGTGTCCATAAAAGTAGTATTACTCATACTAATTAAAAAACTAAAAATTACTTCTATTATTCATGTAAGTCACTGAGATGAAGAAAGATCTTGCAGTTCATGCAGTTTACTTAGGTCTAGAAATTGTTTACTAAATTTTGAGGTGGAACAGCATAAGAACAGAGGCCCTGTATAGGCTAAGGAATTGGTTAGACACACCCCCCCCACCCAGTCTTTTAACAAGAAGTATTAAGCTGCCTGGTAAGAGTATGTGATCAACAGCATGATGTGAAAGTGATTGGTGCTAGGTTTAAATTAGTGTCAGCATCCTTGTGAAAGACTTAGGAAAACACAGTGAGGAGTAAGGGTTGTTTACAGTGCTGTGCTAATATCACCTGCCTGTGAAAACATGCAAGAGGATTTTATGCTCTTGAGCAATAGGAAATGACATTGAGAGTTAAAAGGCAAATGCGTATGGAGAGGTGGATAAAGGAGTGGGAACTTCACATTCTTGAACCAGGCTGTCAGCTAGTTAGTGTCTTGCCAGGGACTGGTGCTATGGAACATTGCCCATCCTTGCTGATGTCTTCAGTATTCTATGCTTAAATACTGAGACATGGACATTGAATTAAAGTTATCCCAGCAATAAAAGCAGCTTGTGATGTCTGCAGAGTTTTGTTGTGGTATTAAATCTTCTGGTTTTAATTGCTTATGTGCAACATCTGGTTTTCTTGTGCTGAATGATAGGTATAGAAATGAAGGATGACATCTCTGGTGCCTTGAGTGTGTTATCCTTCACCTTCCTATGTTTCTTGTCTTTTCACTCTTACTTTCCTGGCTTACACCCAATCTTGAGTTTTTTAGTTTGAGAACATTGAACTCTGGATGGAGGGGCTAGGCTTTGTTTTTTCTGAGGCTTCCATTCAGATTCATTGCCTTTATCTCTTCAGAGGTGCCAGATGTCTCTTGGGAGATCAAGCATCACTCCCTGCACTGGACTGACCTGTTAGTGACCCACTGAAAAGGGAAGGGTCACCCATATCCTGCATTGTCTCAGTGAGCAGGAAGTACTCAGCTGTGGGACTTTCCAGCGTGCTGAGCTCTGTTCTGGCTGTAAATCCTGGCTATTGCCACACAGATCCTTGTGCTGATGCACGTGGTTCACTCTGCTGGATTAAGGCCCTGCACAAAAGTGGCTGTTCCTAATTCATGGTCTGTTTGGGATGGCTGAGTGTTGGAGATGTAAGGGGGTAAATGCCGTTAGACTGCTGGTGGGCTAGAACTAACAATAATGTCCTGTTTCCCCACAGATCACGTTTAGGCTGCCAAATCTGCTTGAAGAAATCAATGAATGATATGACTGTTCGAGTACCAGAAGCTGTGGCTGATGTTAGACAATCAGTAGATATGAGTAAAAACTCCTAAAAGAAAATATCCTAGGGGTTTTAAAGAAGCTTAATTATTTTTATAACTTATTTTTAAATGTGTAATTAAATATGGAAACTTACATAATTGTGAGTTATTTTATATGACTATCAATATTAGATTAATGCTATTTTAATTTTCTTTATAGAACCTCTTATATTTTTACGCTTAAAATGCAATAATACTTCTTATAAGTAATCATTGGATTATAAACATTAGCAAGTGTATTACAGATTTCATATAACATTATTCTGCCAAAACATTTAATGACATTTAAAAACTGGATCACCTGTACAGGACTTCTCCTAAAACAAACTCTGAGCATTTCTAGGAGTCAGACCTGAATGTGTAAGAGAAAAGAACTTGTAGGACTGCGTGGGGTCTTTTTGAAGTGTTGCCATTAAAGATGGTGTGCTCAGAGCTAGTTAAAATTCTCAGTAAATATGATACTTCCTCAGCAAATACTAGATTTTCAGGATAGGAATTTTCCAGATTTTGGAATCTTAATGAGATGTGGCAAATGTTGTCTTGTGAAAATAGTGCTAAACCCGTGAGTTCTAGGAGCTGTGTTATGGTTTAACCCAACAGGCAGCTAAATGCCACACGGCCATTCACTTGCACCCCACTACTGCCCACCCCCCTTCCAGATGGGATGGGGGAAAGACTTGGAGGGGAGAAAAGTAACATTGATATGTTGAGATAAGGACAGTCTAGTAGGACAGAAACAGAAAGGAAAACAACAGTAATGATGACAAATAAATACATAAAACTAGTGAGGCACAAGACAATTGCCCACCACCTGATGGCTGATGCCCAGCCAGTTTCTGGGCAGTGACCCCAGGCCAACTTTTGCCCCAGGTGATCTTTTGAGCATGATGCCGTATAGTGTGGGACCTCCCATTGGTCACTTGGGGCCAGCAGTCCTGGCTTTGTGCACCCCCACAAGGTGAGGTGAGAATCTGAAAAGGCCTTGACTGAGTTGTTGCTACGCTGTGTTTACATTAAAACACCAGTGTGTTATCAACATTATTCTGATTCTAAATCCAAAACAGCGCTGTACCAGCTACTGGGAATTAAATCAGCTCTTTCCCAGGTGAAATCAGGACAGGCTGATGCAGGATGTTGGCACCTGCAGCTTAACCCTGGCCCAAAAAAGATGTCAGTAAACCTCAATAATATTTACATTTGACTACACCACAAATGCTGTGATAGACCAGGCTTAGACCTTGGAGCTGTGTAATGGGAGAACATACCCAGTGGAATTACAATTTACCCATCACAAACTCTTATTGTTCCCTGAATATAGCTGAGTTGGGATTGAACAGAGCAATGTTTGTTAACATCAGATTTGCTCTGAAATCTTTATTCCTTTTTAGTTTTGAGCTTGTGCAGGAAGCACTCTGACATTAGCTTGGGTGTTCAGCTTGAAGAAATTGGTTGATTCTGGGCCTTGCTCACAGGATCATTTCAGTAATGGTTGATGTGAAATGACCAAGTTTATTTATTTCATAAAAATGGCCTAGGTCCCCAGAAGGTATAGGGAAACCCCTGTGGTGAGATGTGTCTGCATTGATGATGAAGAGCTTCCAGTTGAATATTGGTTTAGTCTTTCTAAAGTAACCCAAATAAAATGTTTCTAATACTACTATTATCTCCAACTTTACATAAATACTTACGTGAACTGGTTATCACCAGTAGTTATTAACTTCTGGTTTTTTTGGCATTTATATATATATAAACCATATTTTTTTGCATTTGGATGATCTAATGCATTCATTAATGGTTTGAACTGGTAACAATGCCATCTGGACATCTTTTCTTGTATTGTTATATGTATGGAGAAGAGAAAAATTACTTTTCCAGTGTCAAATATTTGGATTATTTTGAGCTTCATAAGGAGGAAAAAAAGTTCCTCTTTGTTATAAGAATGAATATTTTCTAGAACTGAATTGAAAATAGATGTGGATTAGATTCTTTTATTTCCTCTCTTAGTTACTCATTTCCTTCTGTTACCTTTCAACTTTGTCCTAATGCAAGGTATACTAATTGTGGTCTGCTCAAAACTTAATCGTGTTGGGGCTTCAGAATACAATTCTGATGTAATCTGATTCAAACTAAGACTTCAGAATTAAAATTTCTAGGCTTTTATGAAGGGCAGAGAGAGGAAGGTTAGGGAGAAGGGTGGGCATAAGTTGAAGAAATGTTCTGAAGATGCTGCTGTCTTTTTCTGCTGCTGTGACACTAACCATGACTGAGAGGTTGCCCTCACACAGTCAGGCATTAAGGTAAATCTCACTTTGTATTGCCTTTGTCCTGAGCTCATTTATATACAGTTATTACTATTAAATCTTGAGGTTTTGGGGTCTTTTACATGAGACAGCTCATTGGCTTCCAGGAGAGGGAACTTGGGTCATAACTGGATGTATTGTGCATTTGTACATCAGAAAGAAACATGAAGTTTCAGTATACCTGTGAGGTTTAGGGGTAGATGTTGATATTTATTGAGTTTTGGGCTCTTCTTGGTTTTTTGTTTTGGGTTTATGTTTTTTTGGGTTTTTTTTCCATTGGGTTATTTGGGGGTTTTTTTCATACAGCACCAGGTACTTTTTGTGGGAATCTTGAAGTGCTTAACACCGTGTTAAACAAATGTGGAACAGCTCCCAAGTGAGTTTTCTTTCTAAGCCAAGGTGGTTTTGTGTGTTTCGTGTGACAGCTTCTCATTACAAAGACTTTGACTCTCCTACAGTGTGCCTGTGGAATGAATTACTCATCACAGCAAGGCAAAAAAGGACACTTGAAAGTTCATTTTGAATTCTAGAGGTATCCCATACTGCATGCAAATGGAAATCTCAGAACACAAAGGAACTGACTTGTAGTCCCCAAAATGCAAAGCTCAGAGATACTAGTTTATTGTCAAAATTATTTGCCAATAAATCTTATTTTTAACTTCTTTCTGACACCTCTTGTTTTGTGAATTTTTCTTTCCTTCTTCTCTAAGCTATTGAATGTATTTTTGAGTGAAAAATGGAACTTACCCATTAATGGTGCACTTTAATGTGTAAGTATGAATTATTGTGCAGTGACACACAATTATAGCATCAAAATTAGTTGAATACATGTTTACTTCCCTGTTCAAATAAAGATTACAGGTAATTTGCTTTCTAAAACCATTTCCTTTCTCTGTTAAAAGATGGGGTCAGTGTGTTTCTTCTGTCTCTCCTCCCTCAAAAATTAGGAGCAAATCAAAACTGTTTCCTTTGTGTTGTAAACTAAACTTTAGAAGCATATTCCAAGTCTGGGGCTGGCACAGACTTTACTTCACAAGCATTGAGAGAGTGGTGGGTTGCACTGTCTTCTGTTGCTGGTGGCTAAAAAGGTCCTTTGGGTTGGGTTGTGTTTGTGAGAAAGTCAGGCCACAACCATGCCTCTGCCTTTTCAAGAGTGTGGGGGAACTCGTCTGTGGCTCTAGACTGTCCCTTCCCTCTACCGCCCTAAACTGCAGTCAGGCCCAAGCTAGCGGACTCTGTGACATTTTGTGGTGTGTTTGTGTGGTGTCTGAAGGGGAAAGAAGGATGTGCCTTGCATCATTCCCACACCATCACATCCTCATCTGTCAGAAGTCCCCATGATCTGGACTGCAGGCTCTCACAAGAGTGAAAAAGGCAAGTTCTGTAGGCAGTCTGTGGTTTCTCAGACAAAAACTAAATCTTGCAAGTTCATTGTTTTTGGTTGTGGGGCTCCAGAGGATTTAAGACAGCCGTGTCCAAACCCAATTCACATCCCAGCTGGGGGCAAGTTGAAAAGGCTCAGTCCAAAAAAGCTGCAGGGAAGAAGTAGTGCTTGCCCTTCTCACAGTCCAGGATAGAGTGTGGAGGAGATTTCCTACAGCCTATATTTTGCTCTTGCAATGGACAATATGGTATACAAAGATAGGGTATGCAAAAAAAAAATCCTTATTCCTTGGGAGAAAAAAGGAGAAATAAATCTTTAAAGGAGGAGAGGAGATGCTTGAGTCAGTGAGCTACCAAATAGTAGAAAACATTGGGAAGAGTGCAGCTGCTTGAGATGAATTCTCCTCAAGTGATCTGAAAAGATGGGGGAGTGGGAATTTCCTGCATCGTGCCTGGGGCTGTGGCCTCTCAGGGTGGCCATGTAGCCCCACATCCTGCTGCGGGCTGCAGTGCCTCGGTGCTTTCTCTCCCTGTTGTGCTGCCAGGAGAGTGACAAGAGGCACAGTCCATTCATAAGCAAACAGGCATTAAAAGTATCAACGATGGCATTAAAAATAACCCTGAGATATGCCTTCTAATTCACTGGGTGGGCCCCACTTGCTTTTTATGGAGTTAAGCAGAGGTTTTTGATGTGAAGTAGTCCACATTTCAAAATGTCTTTAAGAACTCATTTCTAGCCGGCAGTGGTTTAGCATTTGCAGCTTCAACTCATCAAAAAGCTGTTGGTTTATTGTGCTCAGCCAAGCGTCTCTGGGGCTGCTCTTCACAGTTCTGGATGCTCCCTTGACGCCAGCCCAGCCAGGAAAAGGCTATTCCGTGCTTTTACACTGCCCCTGTGCTTCCATGTGCTCAGGTCCAGCCGGCATCACGTTCCCCCTTCCATAGCGCCGTGCCTCCTCCCCGAGCCGGCACTAGGGCATCTGCGAGAGATGAGACAGTCTGGAACGGAGTTTGAAGAGACTTGGTGCCACCTTCTTTGGGTCCGCTCAGATACAGCGGAGCCGTCCCGTTTGTGTGTCTTAGAGAACGTGTGTTCCAGACATTGCCTCGGCTGGTGCTGACCCCGGGCGGTAAATCCCTGCAGCACAGCGCTCCCGGGATTAAAACCCGCACGTGGGAGCGGCGCGGCGTGCCAGGGCAGCCGTGTGGGACAGCCGCGCTCAGGCACCGCCCCGCCGGGCGCTGCTCGCTCTGCTGCCCGCTCGGGAGTCTGGGCAGGGCAGGGAACGCGGGGCTGCCGCTGGAAAAGCGCTGCTGCTGCTGCTTCAGGCCGGGTTGCCGCTGCCGCAAGGCTTGGCGTGTGTGCCGGAGACACACAGCTGCACGGACACACAGCCATCGGTCACACGCACACGGAACGTCTCGCCAGCCATGTGCCCCGTGAGCCCCAGCCCCGCAGGCACCCGCACCTTCGGCCGTGAGCTGCCGCGGAGCCCTGCCGGTGGCCGTGGGACTGGTGACTTCCCGGGACAGCCCTGGGAGCAGCCCCATCGCGGGCTCAGGCGGCTCTGGTGCGGCCATGGGGGTTCCCCTGCTTGTCCCCGTGAGTCTGCTTCCATGTCTTGTGGCAGTGATCCATCAATCACATAACCTAACACTGTTCAGCGTGGGACATTTGTGCTCCTGGTGTCTCCAGCACTGCATGAGAAGTGGTAACCCGGGGATGCTGGTGCCATGTTAGGTGACCTCTTCCAGATACTCCAGGGAAGCCTGCAGGCACCTGTGGCAGCTGTGCCTGCTTGCAGCTATGCCTGATTCGGTTCTCCTCCTGTTGGCAGCAAACTGCCATTGGCAGCTGGGGGCTGAAATCTCTGGGTTTGGGGAAGTCTGCCATATCACTAAAGGAGATACCAGGCCTTCAGTTTGATGAAAAATCCCTCTTCTTAAGGATCCAGTTTTGGATCAAACAAATATAAGTTGGATGTTCTTACTCCATCCAAGTGCATGTGAGCAGACTCAGTGGCAGGTCAGCAGCTCGTTTTCATTTTACTCTTCTTCAATGAGCAGCCCTGCTTTGCATAGGTAAGCTAGCACTAGCTTTTGATATGGTGAGTGCTCACAGGATTTGCTGGGAATGGCTTGGAAGAAGAAGGGCATTCCCTTTCTAGAAAACCCTGACTGGAGGGGAGAAAGAGAAGGAGACCGGACACAAAATCACAGTGATGCAACTGCAGCTTCTCAGATCCAGGAGAGAGGCAGACATGTCCCACCCAGGGAGCAAGCAATGGGTTTTGGCTGCAGATTAAAGGAGAAGGTGTCATTTCAGAGGAATGTTTAGCAACAGATGAAAATAGCTATAAAAGAAAACAAATGGTGTCACAGAGACGAGGAATATGGTAGCTCAGCGTGACAGGGAAGCTTGTTCAGGCTGTGGTTCAGTTCCAGGGACTGATGATTGTCAGGAGGGAGCACAGCAGGGGATGGCTGGAGCAGGAGAGTCTCTGCTTCAGATTTCAGCACTTTTTGTTTTTTCTTCCAGCCGAATTGAGTTGTTATGATCATCACAGCTTTTGAAATTGCATCAGAAAACCAGGAAAAACGTGTTCTGTCCTGGCATGGAGAAATAAAAGCAATCAATGTCCCTTGTCTTGAAGTTTCTTGCCCTTCTGGGGCTGTCCTTCAAGGAGGAAGGCAGTAACAGGAGTCTCTGAGGCAGAGGTCTGGGGAGCAGAGCTGGCCTGAGAGTGAATGTTGTCCTGGTAGGGAAGCTCAGAAGTCTGGGATCTCCCTCTGCTGAGTGATGTATACAGAAAATGTTTTTCCAGCTTGAAGAGCCTGTGTCTGAGCATTGAATGTGAGCTTCACATTAAATATTACCTTCATTAAACGCCTCATCACTGGTCTTTATTCTCTGCTATTTTGCCTTTTATCAAATATTTGGTTAAAAAGGATGGGAAATACCTAGTTTCTGAGTTGCCTGTTGTAGTACTTCTTTTGGAGGTAGAAATGCTTAAAGGGGGCACAAGACATCAGAGATCTTTACAGCAGCACACAGAAATGAAGGAGGAAAGCCAATTACTGGGGAACAGGAGTTAATTCTTAGAGTAAAAGTACAGAGTAACCACCAGATATTTGCTGTGGTGTTTCACTGCTTATATAACTGGTTGATCAGTACTGCCAACTACCCAGCACTGGGCTGCTCCTGGTTTACCATAAAGCCACCATATGTAATACTTTTAATCCATTTCTACTTCCTTCCAGCTGAAAAGTCTCCATAATGGCTCTAATCACAGGAAATTTGTATCATGTACATTCCCCTGAGGGACAGGTACCAGAAGTTCTTACTCTCTGGCAAAATAATTTCCCCAAATCTTTTAGCTAGTGAGTGAAAAATCAGCTCAGCTTGAGCTGCAGTGTAACCTGTGCAAGTGCAACTGACCCAGGACCTGATGTGCTGCCCAATGCAGGCACGGGCAGCAGTTCATGTTTTCTGCAGTGAGATGCTCTTTACCAGACCAATAGGGATTTTTTAGCTCCTTCAAAGCTGGAGTGCACTCACAAATACACAGGAAGGTCCTTTTGCCGTTAACTCATGTTCATCTTCAAGCCCAGATGGAGACCCACGTTAATTAAGGAGTTCATTCCTGCCAGAAAATTTGGGTGGATGCTGCTCTGGCAGCATGTGTGAGTCTGTAAACACTTGACCCAAATCCGCTGAGGGAAGGAAAAGACCTTTTGCCAATCTTTGCCACTTGCTCCTCATCTCTCCAAAATAAACAGGCCAGTATATTTTGGTTCAACAAAAGTGTTTAAACAAATTGCATTTGACAAAAGTCACAGTACTATTTCAAAAGTGAAAACCACAATATTCCTTCAAGAGCACACTGAATATTTAGATATAAAAAAAGCCCACCTGGCCAGGCCCCACTGGGGCACGTAGTGAGCTCCCAGCCCTCTCTGCTGTTACTTCCTACACTGATTCTGCAGGAGGGCCTGTGATTTATTGACTGTTTCCCTCCCACTCCATTGCCTACAGCTTCTCGTGACTTCCACTCACTCAGAGGGTACATCTGTTAGGTTTCTTCTGCTCAATTTATGTCCTTTTTATGGTGTTCCTTTGTCAGAGAGACATCAGGTATGCTGCAAAAATTTTCTTTATACCACACAAGTCAATATTTGCATTGAAAGCGAGCTCTGCTCATTTCGATAATGAAAATCTTCAGCTTTATCTTACTTCCCAAGTAAGAGAACTGTGATGCCTGGAATCCCAGTGGGGTAAACTGCTGGTAGAAATACAACATCTGCAGGAGCTGCCAGAGGAAACAGGGAAGGGGTGCAGGAGCAGCTCCTGGCTCCAGTGCCACATCACTGGCTGTGTCCCCTATTCCATGCCCAGGAGCTGCAGGAGGAACCCAGGGTTTGAGCCCAGCATGACACTGCTGCACAGCTCAGCACTGGAGGAGCTGCCCAAAGGAATTTGTGGAGAAGACATTCCCAGAGCCACACAAAGCCAGAAAATCTCAGGTCTCTGCTGCGTGGCTTCTGCCAGAGCTCCTGCTGGAGGTGTTGGAGCTGCGTTGGGTGGCTGAGCAGAGACTGGTGACAATTTAATTGGTGACTGCACAAAAAAGCCACATCCAAACAGCTCCATCCAGCCCCACAGCCTCTGTGTGCTGCCTCTGCCAGGTACAGCTCTCTGCTCATGCTGCTGGATTGGATGTGCTCCTTAGAAACATTACCATCATTTCTTCTGGAAAGATGAAGCAGCAGAAGTCTGGACCTACTTCTCCACTTTCTCCCAGGTTATCCATGGCTCTAAGGCCATCTGTAATGTCAAAGTGCTCTTCTTCTAATTTCATAGCCTTGGTAGTAGGGCTTTTGAAAAAGATCCCCTTTGCTGACAACTTCTTCAGGTCCTGGATGGGAGCTTTTTGCCTTTCAAACTGAATTTCAGGCTACAGTATTTTCACAATTACCATTTTTATCTTCTCGTGGAAAATGTAAATTAACTGCTGAATTCTTCTAATTCTTTTTTTCTAATTATTTTTTGTCTTGGGGAAAAAATATTTTTCTTTTTGTATTTCTCGTCACACATGCTCTTCAGTGAAGCAGTAAATTTAGAATGTGTGTGCAGAAAACCAATTCTGGTTGGCACATGATGCCATTTAATTCTGGTAAGTGTGTTCATAATGTTTTCCAAGTCTGGTAAATACTGAAATTATCTCTCTATAGCACAGGATCTAACAGGTCTTTTCTAATGTTGCATTATTTCTCAAAATGATGGACAGAAGGGTATAAACCCCAGCGATCTGCCTGGAGAGTCACACAATCTCAGAACAGTTTGGGCTGGAAAGAATGTTCAGAGATCACTGATTTCAGCCCCCAGCGGACTTGATTAGGCAACTGCATAAACTTTGTGCATCTGGTAAGTTTGTTGCATAAAATTTCCAGTGTATCTGATAAGTTTATTGCTGAATTTGTCCTGATTTTTTGAGGAAATTGATTACTGAAATTTGGTATATTTTCACAGACTCTATTAGTTTAATATGTTAAATAATTCATGGTACATTATAAAGCAGTTCTCCTTCACAATTTTTTTTACTCCAGGAGGAGTGAAAAAAATTACTCCAGGATACCAGGAGTATTGCCCAAGACATTTTCTCAATGGGCTTTAAAAGCAGTTTTATTGCTGTTTTTTATAAATATAAATCCCAGGAATAAGGAATAAGGATTCAGTTGAAGAGTTAGTTCAAAGGTTGTTCTTAGTATAGAGCCTCTGGTGTGACATATGTGAACCCAATGTGTCCTACTCTGGCAATGGCTGAATAATCACCATGGGGATAAGTGGCTTTAGAAGGCAAAACTGTTCTCCTTGCAAAAGAAAAAAAAAAAATCCAGAGGAAGCTCTTCAGAGATCAAGGCTGAGAAGGAAAAATGATAATTGTTAGGAAACCACTCAGCTGGAAAAATAGCCAAATCCATGGAGTCCATAATTTTTCATATCTGAAGTAATTATGAATTTCTCTTTGAAGTTTTACTTTTTGAAAGCAGCTGGATGCCTTGAGAATCAGAAGCTGAGAGCCAGAATTGGAGTCCTGTGAATGCACATCTCTTGTGAGTAACTGGGTTCTTCTGGGTCTTTGTCAGCTCTCCCAGTTAGTCAGGTTTGGTGACTAATGGTCACTTAGCTTTCACCCAAATGATTTCTAATCTTACGTATCTTGCTTCTGGTGATGAGATTGGAGTGGGTGGGAGGTGCCTGGAGGGCCAGAGAGGTTGTGGGTGAAAAAACCCAACATAGGTCTAAGAAAAGTTATTTTTAAGTATGATCTTCCAACTAGGTTGTAATTATTTAACATTTTTCATGATATACCCAGAAGGAGGAGAAATCTTTATGATCTTGGGTGGATCTTTTTGTTTTCCTGTCAGTCTGCACAGAGTATGTAAATACTGAAATGCTATAATTTGTCTTGGGAAATTAAGGAACTTAGAGTGGGAGGATTAGAGACAGTTTTAATCACCCCTGGCTCTGCATCCGAGGGGATTTTTTTGTGATTCATCTTCATCATGGGCAAGGAACTTCTACACTGTGCCTCAGAAGGTGCAAACCCTTATGTCCATTTCCCCCTGCTGAAATGTTGACTTTTAATCTCTCCATTTGTGGATCTTGGGCTGGTTTAGTATGGGAGGGGGGTTGGTGTGGTGCACCTCTGCTCCCAGGGCTGTGTGCCCACTCCCTGCCTGCACTGTTCTCCTTTGCTGGTCCCTTGTGGGAACCTGTGGCTTAGGGACAGTGCTAGGGCACACTCACAGCCCTGTGACCACCAAGGCACTTCTGTCTGGCAAAGTCCCTAACAGTGACACAGGGTGAGGGGTGATCTGAGGAGTCTTTATGGCTCATTTCTTTCCCCTTAATCTCTGCAGGCAGGCTTTTTTGTTTGTTTGTTTTTTTAGTTGTTTGGGGAGTTTTGATGAAGGTTGACGGTCACCTTAAGTCTAGCCCAGTGCTTCATGGCAGATCTTTCTGCTCAATATGTGTTTGCTGTGCCTGTGTGTGGTTTAGGGTGGGTCTATATTTTATATTTAATGGAGCTCTATGCTCAAAATACTTGCTAATCCCAGTCTTATCAGGGACTATGCAACCAAGTGACTTCCTGAATCCTCTCCACCTAATCTTTGTGGTTCAAATGGAGTTTGAAGCTCAAATTGACTCCTAAGCTCTTTTTTACCATGTGCATTTTCAATTGATCTCTGAGTTGAGTGTGTGTGTGCCACTTTCTTGTTTTCCAGGTTAGGACAGTCCCCTTCACAACTGAGTACCTTTCTGTCTTAGGAAATGATCTTTGGAAGGTGTCCTGAGAGTGTATGAGTACAATAATGTTGGAAACAGAAATGTGACATTTATTTCTTGGGCCAAATACCAAGAGGGAAGCAGGGAGTTAAAAGGGTAGTACAGAAACTGTGTTATTTAAATGTATTTAGTGGGTAATGCTGATGAGTGGCGAGGACATTATTGAAAAGCTTTTGTTACAGGGAAGGATAAAAATAGAATTAATATCTCCCACAGGCAATTACTTTAAAAAATCACAGCTTGTTCCCTGTCTCAGAAGCTCGGTGGGATGATGGAGCTCTTGTATAGGAACAGAAAGGACCAGTATGAGAAAACTCAACTCCTGCTTTGTGCCAGGTTTCTCCATGTGAAAATTCCCTCTCCCTACCACACTTTGCTGTTACCTCTGCAAGACCAAGAGAAGGGCAGCTTGAGGGGTTCAAAGGGCCCACGCACACACAGCAGCCCCCTGGGCAGCCCAAAGCAGGGGGCAGGTGGTGAGTGCTGGCTGCTGCTGCCAGAGGGCCTCTGCCAAAGGCACCTCTGGCTTCAGGCAGCCTCTGGGATGGGCAGTGCACAAACCCCCTCCCACATCACCCCACCACACCGAGGTCATGTCTAGCAGGTTTGTCACTGCTTGTCAGTGCACTTCAGATGGTAAAATAGAGGTAACAATGGCTACAGCTGGTCCTTCTAAATCCCAACTACAACGGGATTTAACCTGAATTCCACCTAAAGGCACCTAAATACTAGAGAACCACTTAGGCTCCTGCCCAGACCTGTGTGGCATGACACCTGTGTCACATCTCTGTCATAGTGTAACCCCAGCCAGCAGCCAAGCCCCACATGGCCACTCACACACTGCCCCAGCAGCGGGATCAGGGAGAGAATCACAAGGGTGAAAGATGGAAAAACTCATGGGTTGAGACAAAGACATTTTAATAGGCAAAGCAAAAGCCATGCACACAAGCAAAGCAAAACAAGGAATTCACTGCTTCCCATGGGCAGGCAGGTGTTCAGCCATCCTCAGGAAAGCAGGGACCCACCATGTGTAATGGCGACTTGGGAAGACAAAAGCCGTCACTGCAAATGTTCTCTTCCTCCTTACCCCCACTTTGTGCACAGAGCATGATGTCACATGGTCTGGAATGTCCCTTTGGTCAGCTGGGGTCACCTGTCCTGTCTGTGTCCCCTCCCAACCTCACGAGCACCCCCCACCCCTTCCCAGCATGGCAGTACAAAAGCAGAAAAGGCCTTGGCTCTGTGTAAGCCCTGCTCAACAATAACAAAAACATCTCTGTGTTATCAACCCTCTGTTCAGCACAAATCCAAAACACAGCCCCGTACCAGCCACTGCGAAGACAATTAATTCTGCCCCCCATCCTGCCCTCTGCCAGGGGTCTGTCTCCAGGTTCAGTCTGAGCTGGTTGGTGCAGCACTCTGGGATTGCTGGCAGATCTGTTCCTTGCTCAGCCACCCCACATCCTTCTCCCAGCAGAATGCTTGGGCTGCAAAGCCCTCAAGATTTCTCAGGAAATAAAAAAAGTAGGGGGAAATCACATGGAATCAAATGGAACCTCTAATTCCATTTGAGACTTAATTTTCTGACTTCCTTTCTTGACGTTTCTAAAAGTATGTCATTCCTTGAAGCAAGATCTGACATAGAATTTTGTTTTGCCTTTTTGATCTAAAATCTCAGAGGAAAATGTGGACTTTCATGGAGAACAGGGCTTCAGCACTACACCAGAAAAGAAATAATTTAAAAAGCAATGTGTATTTATGAAATATTCCAATATAACTTAAACCCTTGTCTTCCAACAGAAAAATATTTTGACCAAGAATCTCCACCCAGCCTTTTGTGTGATCTATGGCATCACCTGCCAAGAGCACAATGTAACAGATGAAAACAAGCTCTGTAACCACCCAGCACAAGCCACCTATCTCCCTTTTTGCTTGCAAAGAGCCGCTCTCTAGTCACTACTGCTGCAGTAATAATAATTGCCAAGAATTTGCATTTCTACTTATCCTAGATCTTGCTATTTCAAAGCAGACACTTCAGAGGACTAATTAGCACAGCGGTTCATTAAATCTAAAACATGCTCTGGATGGAGCATCCAGACTCTTAACCCATTTCCCAAAGGCAGACGCCTCCCTGCCTCCTTGTGAATCCCCGAGCTTCAGGAGCGTAGGGAATGCCGGTGTGTATCATCCGCCGGGCTCCTGGGGACAAGGAGCGGGGGCAGGACCCCCAGCACAGCCCCGCAGAGGGGCAGGGACGGCGGGCTCCGCTCATCCATCCCCGCCACAAGGAGCGACCTGCCTGTGCTCCAGCACACGGACAGCGCTGCCAAAAATGCCCCGGAGAGCAAAGCTCAGCCTGCAGCCGGCGAGCGTCTGCAGAGAGGAAACCAAAGGGAAATTGCAGCAGCTCTGTGCTCACATTCTCCTCTTATTCTTTCTCAGAACCCAAGGAAATGGCTGTGGCTTTGTGTGGAAGTTAATTAATGATAGTAAATAATATTCCTTTGTGCTGGGAGTGAATAGCGCCCTTTATTGGGGGCTCTCAGCGTGCCTAATGCTCTGTATTTAATCCAGCTTCCCAGCTAAAGCCGGCTGAATTATTCATTGCAAATAAATTATCTGAAGAATACAGTCCTGTTTTTCGCTGCCTGCGAGCCCAGCCCGCTTTCTTGGATGCCCTTCTCCACAGCCAGCAGCGTTTTTGCAGCAGTTCGGGCAGGTGCGCCGCAGAGCGCGGCTCGTCGCGGGAGTGCGTGTGCCCGCGTGTGCCCGCGTGTGCCCGCGCGTGTGCCCGCGTGTGCCCGCGTATGCCCNCGTGTGCCCGTGTGTTCCCGTGTGTGCCCGCGCGTGTGCCCGCGTGTGTGCCCGCGTGTGCCCGTGTGTGCCCGCGTGTTCCCGCGTGTGTGCCTGCTTGTGCCCGCGCGTGTGCCTGCGTGTGCCCGCGTGTGCCCGCGTGTGTGCCCGCGTGTGCCCGCGTGTGCCCGCGTGTGTGCCCGCGTGTGTGCCCGCGTGTGTGCCCGCGTGTGCCCGCGTGTGTGCCCGCGTGTGCCCGCGTGTGTGCCCGCGTGGGACGAGCGGCACAATCCAGGTGCTGCTCCTGCCCCGAGCCAGCCCCTGAAGGGCGAAGGAGGCAATAAGCAATGCTGGGCGTGTTCCTCCTCTGCCCACACAGATGGATACACGCACATGCATATGTATATGGAGATTTTCGTATGCATTTTCTGGCGCTCACCAAGTGCCCAGGCTCCAATTAAGACCAATTTCGTATGGTAAATCGGCAAATAAGGGGTTCAGACCACATCCATCTGGACTGATTTTTGGTAAAATGTTCGATGTTACATACACTGAACGCATCCGCTCCCTGATATTCAGGCAAATAAAAACCTCTCCCCCACAACCAGCGAAAAGCTCTGATTGCTCAAAGACAGTGAGCTCCATTGCTCCAGAAAAGCAGCAGCCTTTGTGACCTGACTGCTTGAGGTCCTGCAGCACTCAGCTTCAGGCCTTTCCATCCCAGTCCACTTCTGGATCCTAGGGCCTTTTGGATGCCCTAGGCCTGGGGAGGGGGCAGGTTTGAAACTTTGGTTGTGGTTCTAGCCAACCCTTCAATAGCATTTTGTTGCAGGTGGCAGGTTTGGAACAAAGCCCGAAAGACCTTTCTCATGCAGGCAGAGCTCAGCCTTGAACTCACTGCTAAGCAAGTCCAAGATGTGGGCCCAAAAAGCTTTTGGCAGCATTCTCCTGTATGGAAACAAGCAGGCATCACCTGAGCAAGGAGGCAAAAGCCACCACCAACAGCTGGTGCTCCTCTCCCATGCCCTCACTGCCTGCCCCCAAGGAGGGAGAAGGGGGGCAGAGCCAGTGCTGGCACCAGCCCCAGTGCTGCAGGGAGGCTCTTCCTGCGTGGATATCCATCCCATGGTGGAGCAGATGCATGGGGCAGCCCTGTCCTCATCTGCCCACCTCCAGAAGCAGTTGCTGCTGTGGGCAATTTTGTCAAGAGCATCGGCTACTTTAGTATTTAACATGTGTCTGGGTGTTCTTGAGCAATGAACCACCCAGATCTGGTGGCCACTGGGGAGCCCCTCCAGGAGAGCTCCCTGTTAGGAGCCGGGCTGGACATGGGTATTCCCCAATCCACAGCTGAAACCCTGGGCAAAGTGTCACTAAACCTCTAGGTTAAGTATCGTGGTCAATAAATACATGACTGAAAAATATGATTTCCAAGCTTTTAACTTAAAAACATCTGCTTGCTGTTTTTTTGTTGTTTTGTCTATTTCTTTTTAAAAAAATAAGCTCACCTTTGTGTGAACTGTTTGAGTTTTTCTTTAAAAAGATCATTCTGCGTAAATTCTTTTACTTTGGAAGTAGCTAAGCCAAAAAAAAGAAAAAGAAATCACAGGTGCATGTTTTTGTCAGTTCCTTGTAATCAATAACACCCACATAAAAAAAGCTGAAATCAGCAAGGGAACAGGCTGAATCTGTAATTGTTGGGCTGATATTTTGTAATCATAGTTACTGACAGGGAAATAAATGAAAATGATCCTGCCTCAAACCTGATGGGTTATTTTGGGTTTGTGGGGTGGTCACCCAAAGGCCCTCCAAGCACCAAGCAAGGAGAGCGCTCGGACACCTGGGCTGGGCTCAGTGGGGATGTGATGCTCAAGGGATGACAAGAGCCAGGATTCTCCATGCCAGGAATGGGCTTCCCAAATGTGCTCCATTCCTGAATTCCCTTTTCAGTTGATCCATGTAGGATGTTTTCATTTTGACTTCCAAATGTATGGGAACCCATGGTAAAATAGCTCCTCCTCCCCAAGGACTCAACTGCTGGAGCTGAACCCTGACCTGCTGGGTCTGACACATTCCATGTTGGGGACTTCAGTTGTTCCAGTGCCATCTGGAGAGGAGATCAAAGAGATTGGCAGAAACAAAGGAGCTGTGGGCTTGCAACAACAGAATGATGGTGGGTTCTTCCAGTGGAGGTGACAAGTGTGTTAGTGGAGCCACTTTGTCACTGGGCATACAAGGAGCATCGGGATCTGGTGGTTTACACTGCTGTAAACTGATGACTGCAGGTGTGATGGACTCTCTCTCCTATGAGCTAAATGATCCACATGTCAAGAGACAGCTTTTCTCTTCAAGCATGAGATCTAAGCATTCCTAACAGAAAGGGAAGTATGGGGACTGTATTAAGGCCATAAATACCTTGGAACAACCCATTTTACAGTGGGACCCGCTCTGCACCCACATCGTGTGGGTCTCCTCATCCTGAGGCAGAGCTGAGATTTTGTTCACTGAGACCTGTTTTCAGAATTATGGCTTTTATGACCTTTTTGAATGTGAGGAAAGTGAAGAATTTACACAGTAAAAATTCTTGGCAAAGTCCGAGCTTTCAGTTTGTGTGTAGTAAACCAATTATCGTGTATGTTGAATTTACATACTTCAGACAAGTCGACAGTAAATTCATATCCCAAGGTAAAAAAATGGAAAAAATTCAGACTTTGGCTTTGCCAAACATTTTATTGGACAAATCCTTCTCTTTTTTAAAAAATTTTACTATTAAATCTAGACAGGATGCATCAGTATTGAATACTTTTTATTATTTCTTACACCATAAAAGAATATTTTGGAAGTCTCTACTTTATCAAATAATAGATAGACCTCTGTAATATAAATTAAAATTGTAAATGGAAGCTTCATAGAAATATTTTTTTTCAATAAAGCAGGAACATCTGGTATGGTTTCTAATTTATTTAGAAAATAGGCACAGCTCCAGCCCAGTAAGGAATTTAAGTGCATAAGCAATTTTATTGGATTTCTCTGGGACTATTTACACATAGAAGCTAAACCCAAGCCCAGGAATTCTGCTGAAGGTAATCTTCCAGACTCCTCATCTATCTCTGTATGAAAAGCATGACATCATTTAGATGCTGCACATTTCTGCTAGTATTTGGATATTCAGGAGAAGGATAGCAATGCCATGGAAGCATTCCGTTGGGCCTGAGCAGTGAAGACCATCTTTCAATGACAGCCATCTGTGGAGACCAAGTCCTTCTTGGAAAGATGACTTTGGGCCATGAACTTCCTTGTCTGCCTGGTCACCTCAGGTTCCTCGAGTCACGGACACCTGTGGACTCGAGTCATGACACCTGTGGTGTCAGATGTCCCTTTCCTGAGCAGTTGTGCCAATAAAACAATTAAGCTCAGCCCTGCCTCCTTCCTGCTACCCCCACCCAGTCAGGCCCCAGCTCTGCTAAGGGAACTTCCAATGGTGCTTTCAGTGGTGTTTCAGGTAAAAACCATTTCTTCAGGGAAAACATTTGAGTCGTAGCATTAACAGAGCTGTTGTTGCCTTCTCAAGGTCAGGCTGCACATGAGCTGCTCCCTGTAGCAAATGGCCACTGACCCCTTGGTGGCTTTGGCTGGATTTGGGGAGGGATTTCATCCCTCTCCTGCACTAGGTCCCTTCAAAAGAATTTACACTACTTCTGTGCAAGCTGTCCATGGAGCACTGGACATTTTAAACCCCCCTTCTTGTTCAAAACTGCTCTCTCTGTGTGAGGCAGCCACTTGCACACAGTGCTGGCACACACGTGAGCAGCACACGTGACAGGTACTGCTCCTTCCAGCTCATCAGGATTGATGTCCACCAGGCAAATATGCTCACACACATGGAAAATGGGTCTCTCCAGTATCTGGCATTGGCTACTGAGTGTGCCCCAGATTTGGCCCCAGTTCCCCCAGGTGCTGGCACTGGCACCCTCCAATCGCTGAGGTTTGTGGTCTCATTCCAGCTGCTGGCACTTGGCTCAGTTGCAGCTGCCCATTTGTCTGGCTTGAAGGATGGTGCTGGTCTCTCACATGGACTCGGAGTAGAAGGTGTGCTCACACAGAAAGGCAACTGAGAGAATAAAAGAGTGATTATTATTAGTAATATATAAATAGTTACCTCATTACCTCTGAATAATTAGTAAGAGTAGGGCAGGCTGTGGCAATGGAGTACAGCCTTGGTCAGAGGGGTGTGTTCTGGCCAGCCAGCTGTCACCCACACCAGCCTCTTTAATCCCCTTTTCCCTCTATTTTTTTTTTCTGGTTCCTCCCCTGTCCATCTCAATCCCTCCCTGTCCCTGCCTTTGTTCCTTACTCTAAACATCCCATAATGAGCCTTGCACAGTGCTATAGCCCACATGGAATACCTCCTAAGAGGTTGTCCGTCCAGCGTCCTCAAACACTTTTCCCCCACAGCCCCTCATCTTCCTGCAGGGTCCCACTAATGCCTTGGAGGGGTTCACCCAGGAGCCCTGAGCTGATCCCTCTCCTCTGACAGTCCAAGAGAATGGGATGGGGCTCCCTTGGTGTAGGTGGAGTGACTGGGATCCTACAGCCAGCATTGCCCTTTGATTCCTGTGGGGATCCTCTGGAGTCCAGGCTTCAGTCACCAGTGGGTCACTCTCCACTTTCTTTAAAGACAGGTCACTCTGTCTTTATCAGCCCTTACTGTCAGGTCATTGTCTGAACTCTCAGCTGGGATGGTGTAGCCTCAGCTGTGCACACTGGCAGCACATTCCTGTCTCTTCCCTCCCTGGCTGGCAGACCACCCAGCCCCCTCCACCCATCCCAGCCTCTGGGGCAGCAGGGAACCCTGTGGAAACTCTAAAAAGCCAAGAGGAGGAGAAGGAGGAGGAGCAGGAGAGCCCTGCCTTCAATGGTCATATCAGAATTATTGCCGAGCCTGAGAGCAGATTTGTAGCACATTGACAGAAATAGTTTGTGACGTGAGAATCAAGTGCAGAGAAATAATTTCTGTACTGGAAACACCTCTCCCATGCAGGGTCACAGAATGGCTAAATTCTGAAATATTTAACTTAATGAAACTGGCAGCAGCTACCGAGTACTTGTCCTCGAGGAACTGCTGACATTTGCAGTGAAGCCACAATGAAACCGACAAAATAGGGCCTGGAGCAAACCTACTATCAAGGAAAAATGACAGTACAGACTGCATTGTACATATTTATAAAACACAAATGATGTCCAAAACCTTTAGGCCTTGCGTGGCAACCATGCTTTAACAGAAATATTCAACACCTTTAACCAAAGAATCTTCCCCTTTGGACACCAGGGGGTCAATCAGTTTAGCTTGACAGCGGCCTCAGTGCAGAGAGCTTGGTAACTAATCTTGGGAGCAAGTGAAATCATGCAAGCACGTCTGTGAAAGGGAGAGCTGGCTCCCCTCCCCTGATGTTGATGTGAGGCTCTGCTCAGCCGGCAGACATCATGCTCCAGTGCCTCTGACACTTGGCAGGAGCCAAGGACTCTTCCACGCGGAAGTGGCCGTGCACAAATGCCAAAATGAAGCCGCAGCCCCTTGCTCAGCCTCTTCCCACATCAGACCCTGCAGAGGGAAAAGCCCTCAGTGTGGCTGGTGCCTTGGGTCTCCCTCCAGATGTGAGTGCTTGAGGATGGCCACTGGTGTCTGGACTGAGGCTATGTCCTTAGGCTTGTTCAGGTATTCCAAACACAGGATATGGAGAGACGCTAAATACTGAGGGAAAATACATAGTCTCTGCTCCAAATATATGTTTATTGGGATATCCTGAAGATTGGATGTAAGACTACAGCTTTTTGCTGATTTCTTAGACCTTTTCTGGGTTATTTAAGACATCACCATCGATATTATTGGGCCCATGGTGTGACTTTTGGGGATGGTGGTGTGCAGGGCCAAGAGTTGGACTTGTTGATTCTTTGGGTGCCTTCCAATTCAGCATATTCTGTGATACTTCATTCTGGAATTATTGTTCCAAAACATGTATATTTAATTGTCTGAGGCAGCTGCTTTTAACTAAATTTCTCCAGCTGTGATGAACATTGCTGTCTTTCATCTGGACATGAGCTACAGGTCTTTGACACAAGCCTTCAATGCTGTCACCTGAAGCATTCACCCGGAGCAAACAGTCTGCTCATGGCTTGGACAGGTGAACTCTTTGCTGAGTGAAAACTCTTTGCTGGCTGGACGTGTGGGGCCAGAGAGTGGTGGGGAATAGAGATAATTCCAGCAGGTGGCTGGTCACAAGTGATGTTCCCCAGGGATCAGTTCTGCAGTCAGCTCTGTTTAATATCTTTATCAATGACCTAGGTGAAGGAATTGACACCCCCCTCAGCTTGCAGGTGACACCATGTTGGGTGGGAGTGTTGATCTGCTGGAGGGCAGGAAGGGTCTGCAGAGGGATCTGGACAGGCTGGATGGATGGGTCAAGACCAGTTGTATGATGTTCAACAAGGCCAAGTGCCAGGTCCTGCACTGGGGTCACAACAACCCCAGGCAGTGCTGCAGGCTGGGGGCAGTGGCTGGGAAGCTGCCCAGTGGAAAAGGACCTGGGGGTGCTGGTCAGCAGCAGCTGAACGTGATCCAATGTGTGCCCAGGTGGCCAAGAAGGCCGATGGCATCCTGGCCTGGATCAGCACTGGTGTGGCCAGCAGGAGCAGGGCAGTGACCGTCCCCCTGTACTCAGCCCTGCTGAGGCCACACCTCCAATCCTGTGCTCAGTTCTGGGCCCCTCACTGCAGGAAAGACATTGAGGGGCTGGAGCGTGTCCAGAGAAGGGCAACGGAGCTGGGGAAGGGTCTGGAGCACAAGTCCTGTGAGGAGCAGCTGAGGGAGCTGGGGGTGTTCAGCCTGGAGAAAAGGAGGCTCAGGGGGGACCTCATCATTCTGTAACTGCCTGAAAGAAGGGTGCAGCCAGGTGGAGCTCAGCTTCTTCCCTGAAAGAAAAATAGGATAAGAGAAAATGGCATCAAGTTGCATCAGGGGAGTTTTAGACTGGATATTAGGAAAATGTAAAGGGTAGTCAAGCACTGAAATAGGCTGTCCAGGGAAGTGTTGGAGTCACCATCCCTGGAAGTACATAAAAGGTGTGTAGATGTGGTACTTAGGGGCACGGTTTAGCAGTGGACATGACGATCTTAAAGTTTTTTTCCAACCTGAACAATTATATGATTCTATGATTCTACATGGATGAGCATGCAAGAGGTTGAATCAGACAACTCCCAAGGCCCCTTCCAGCATGAATTACCCTATTCTCCAGTGTTTTTATGGATAAAAATGAGACGAAGTTGGTAGGCCCAACTCAGTGAGATTGTTTTGTAGATATACAGGCTCATCTGCAAGACATGAAACAAGTCTGTTTGCATGGGTTATGGCAGCCTCACCATGTGCATATATGTGTGATTGCACTTCTGCAAGTGGTCCCCAAAAGCACCAGCCACCTCCCAGACCCCCGAGTCTGCTTGTGCTTGGGTGGACAGCTATGTTTAGGATGGGTGGAAACACCAACCACCACTGTGACCCAGCACACCAGGATATTTAGAGAAAAGACAAGTGGTGCAAAACAGGCAGCAGAGGAAGCAAACAAATTTGCCCAATGTCATAGAGTAGATAATGAGTAGATCTGGAAATGAGATGTCAGCTACCAGGTTCTGGGACCATAAATGTCCCCAGAACAAAACAGGGTGTGAAACAGCAGCTATTAACAGAAATCCAATGATTTGGAGTTTTGGGTAGAATGACACCTCCAGTTTAAAGGTCATGCTTCATTTCCTGGATCTATTATGTATTTTGCTTGAGCTCTACAAACTCGTTTAGACAAGGATTAGATGGTACATGTCTTCCGGCTTCCTGAATTGGGTTGTGCTAGAGAGATAAAACTTGCAGGGATGAAGCAATAGCATTTATCAGATTGATGAACAAGAATGGAAGAGCCCACCAAAAAACCCCAAAAAACCACCAAACCAAAAACACTAAAAAAACCTTCAAAGCAGGCTAAGAACAAATTGCTCTAAATTTACATTATAGTAATCTCTGAAATTATGTAAAAGGAATGATGTCTAGAACTTGTGAAACAGAGGCAGGATGCTCATTAACAATGGGAATTAACCCCTGTGGGACAGAAAGTCCAAGTAGTGAGGTAATTTGTCAGTTTGCTTCATTTCCTGTCTTTGACAGTAGTAAATGAGAAGTCACAGCCACTGTTTCTTCCCTAACTCAGTCATCTTTTTATTTTATGGTTTTTCTGTGAGGTTTTGGTACTTCACGAAAGAAGTAATCATTTGGGAAATATCTCACCTACCATTTGTCACAAAAACTTGAGCAGCTCCTCCAAAGCAGCCACCCTAGTTTATGGAGACAGGCTTACATGGAGTTTATGGAGACAGGTGACCCACAGTGAGCAGGATGTGTGGGGGACACTCAGCTGGAGCCAGGGCAGAAGAGGAGGCTCAGTGCTCAGGGCCACCTCTAGCCCATCACCTTCTCACAGAATGTATTGGATGTACATGGCAGGGTTTTGGTAGTGGAGGGCTACAGGAGAATGTGGGTGTGTGGGGGTGTAGGGGGATGTGTGTGTGTGTGTGAAATGCTGTCAGAAGCTTCCCTGTATCCAACAGAGCCAATGCCAGCCCACTCCAAGATGGTCCCACTGCTGGTCATGGCTGAGCCCAGCAGCTGGGATAACAGGGTTAAAGAAAGGCAAAAAAAATGCACAATGGCACTTGGAGAGAGGAGTGAGAATATGTGAAAGGGATGGCTCTGCAGTCTCCCAGCTCAGGGCAGAGGAGGGGCAGGAGGTACTCCATGCATTGAGATGAGATTCCCCTGCAGCCTCTGGTGCAGACTGTGGTGAGGCAGCTGTGCCCCTGCAGCCCACGGAGATCCACAGGGATGCAGAGATCCCCCTGCAGCAGACCCAGAGAAGAGTCAGGGGGATGTTTACTGCAGTGCTTAGAGCTGCCTCTGACACTCTGAAAAGGTTCAGTAAGACCCATGTTGGGTCTTAGCAGTATTTAATCCCTTCACTGTGTGCTCAGAGGTGCTGCAGACAGTGATTTTCCCCATTAGTGCTTTTTTGTGATTGTCACAGAACACGCCTCGTGCAGCAGCAGGGTGTATGTCTTGTAAGACACAAGTGCATTTCAAATTGTGCTGGGTCTACATCCAGCTTGTCTGCCATATATTTAAAGCTGAAATCACTCCAGCATTAGCTACAACTCAAAAGCAGACACATAACTGACTTCACATAGAAGCACACTTTGATATACTCTTTTCTCAGACAGCAAGGATAAATGACTTGTAGGAAGATACCATTTGCAGGACAGAAAATTTATGTTGCAGAGACTAGAGATTTCCTAAAGCTTTATTATTGATGCAATGAATCAGTATTTGCTACTCGATGTAATCTTGGCAGCATGGCAATATGCTCTTTACTGTTTTGAAAAGAAATGGAAATGCAGACTAGCTGTTTTATTTCAAAATAGCATCCCATCAATCAGCCTTTTCTTTGTTTGTTTTGAAGGAGGTGTATATGTAGGGCTGTTAGATGACAGGTCTCAAATGCATACCAAGTATTTTACCTTTGGAAGGTGACTGTTACAGATCAGATTCTGCATACCACTGTTTTCATGAAAATAGCTGAATATGAAAAAGAACCTGCTAATATTAAAGAAAAAATCTTGCTCTCATTCATTGGTTTACTCCACTCCTTTCCTTGTTCCCAATCCTAATAGGTATTATCCCGTAAGATCTCTCTTCACCTCCATATTGTTGACTGAATCCCATTAGTTGAAAACATCCTCCTACCACTAGATGAAAAGAGTAGGAATTCTTGCTTGAGAATTACTAGAATTTACAAAAATCAATGGGATGATGACATGCAGTGGTAATGATGCCACCCAAAGTGGAAGAAAAATAAAAAATGCATCAGTCCTTTCTCACACAAGATTTGCAGTGGTATCATAGGGAATTCTGCTTCAGCAATAGCTTGTAGAACTGACACATAAAAAAAATTCCACGGAATATAAACTGAATTTATGACATAACAAATAATATTTAATATATAGCATTGAATGCATACACATCAATACCAGTGCCATAACAACAAAACAGAACTTGTAAAATTAGCAGCAGTTTTTTGCAAGTACAAAAATACACATTTTTTTCAGAACATATATAATAGCAAAATTTAACAGGATATATTATACAAACTCAAAGCATTTAGATAATGCATTACTCCAATATATTATATGATGTAGGACACAGACAGTGAGAGCGAGTGCACCCTCGGCAGGTTGGTAGGTGACAGGATGCTGAGAGGTGCAGTTGACACAACAGAAGGACGGGATGCCACCCAGAGGCACCTGGACAAACTTGAGACATGGGCCCATGAGAACCTCAGGAGGCTCAACAAGTCTAAGTGCAAGGTGCTGCACCTTGCTCTGGGTCAGAACAAGCCCAGATACAGGTACAGACTGGGAGAAGAACTCACTGAGAGCAGCCCTGCCAAGAAGGATTTGCAGGTGCTGGAGGATGAGAGGCTGGCCAGGAGCTGTCAGGGTGTTCTCACAGCCCAGAGAGCCACATGTGTCCTGAGCTGCATCCAGTGGTGGGCAGCAGGGCCAGGGAGGGGATTCTGCCCCTCTGCTCTGCTCAGACCCCACCTGCAGGGCTGCATCAGCTCTGGGGTCCCAGCACAGGGAGGACATGGATCTGCTGGAGTGAGTACAGAGAAGGACCATAAAGAACATTAGAGGAAAGGAAAACCTCTTCTGTGAGGAAATGTTGAGAGAATTGGGATTGTTAAGCCTGGAGAAGAGGAGGCTTCAGGAAGACCTCACTTAGGCCTTCCACTACCTTAAGGGGGCTTATAAAAAGAAGGGAGGTGACTTTTTATACGGGCAGATAGCAGCAGGACAAGGGGCAAGGTTTTAAACTGAAAGGGAACAGGATTAGATCAGGCAGAAATTCTACTCAGAGAGTGGTGAAGCACTAGAACAGGTTGCCCCAAGAAGTTACGGATGCCCCATCCCCGGAAGTATTCAAGGCTGGGCTGGATGGGGCTCTGAGCAACCCTGTCTAGTGGGAGGTATCCCTATCTCTATAGCAAGAGGTTGGAACTGGATGATCTTTAAGGTCCTTTCCAACCCAATCCATTGTGTGGTTTTATGTTTTAGATGTTGCATAATAAAATTACACGTGTTCTGCTTGCAATAATACATAATGCCATTTACAGCAATGTTAAGAAACTATTCACAACTTAAACATGAACAGAACAGCCAACAAAGCACAATAAATGAAACACAGAGTTGCAAGGTGTTAGTTACAAGATTCAGCATTTCCCTTTACATATTTTTGGGCTTACTTTTTTCTTTCTTTTGCAGCGTGAAAGAAATAACTACACCTATCAAACATACTGTATAAACATACAGAAAACAACACACTTACTCCTTGGAGGACAATGAAGGTCATATTTATCAGTTTCAGAACAGTAGTATAATACCACAGTTATGGAAGCTATGCTGACTTTGCACGCTACATCAAAAGCACAAAGGACTGGGACTCACATCTGCAAGGCTCAACACTCGAGTGGTCAAGGAGAGAGGCCCAGCAGGCAGCCCGCTGCCCTCGCAGGGTCAGGGAACAGGACACTGGCCTTAGTTACCTCATGGGTCCCTTCCAGATTTTCAGGAGATTTCTGCTTGCTTTTCAGCAATTTTTATTATTCCTGCAATGTTCCTGCAAAGCTTTATATTGGAACATTACTCAGTTTCCTAAAAAAAGAAAACCTGTGAGTCCAGGGACTGCTCAATTAAATTTGAACAATCTGGATGTTAAACTTAAAATGAACACACATCAACACCAAAGGCATTTTCTTTATGGTGTTTATTTTAAGCATTAAGATTCCTCTGCAAAAAGCTTTGGTCAGTCTCTTCAAACTTTGGATTGCTGTAATGCTTTTCTAGCCCACCTCTTTGATCGTGAAGTCCATCTCTCCCAGTGACTTTCAGAGGCAATGGCTGAAGGTCAGGCTTAATGAAACAGCCCTCGACTCCATCAGTAGGTTTCAGGGGTGCTGACCTGCTGCTGGCCCCCACCAAGCCCCTCTCAGCCCCAGTGTCAGTAGGTTGTGGAGATGGTGGCACTGTGGTGGGTGGAAGAAAACAGTCATCAGTCACAGCAGCAGCAGTGTCCTCGTGTTTCTTTAGCAACTGGAAAGTGCTATCGAAAGGGGAGGAGGTTTCACTTAAGGTAAACAGAGCCTGGTCTGAAAACTGGGAGAAAGCACTGTCCAGGGAGCAAATCGATGACACAGATGGAGATGTCCCAGAAGAAGACTGGCTGAAAGAGCTAAATCCTGAGCAAGTATTTAATCCCTCTGGCGTTGGAGGCAGGAGACAATGAAACAGGTCTTTCCTTTCAAGGTTTTTGTTTGTGTTGTCACTTCTACCAACGTCAATCCCTCCAAGCAAGCTCTGATTGCCGAGCTTTTGCCTTTCCACCTGCAACGACCGGCGCTGGCAGAGACACTCTTCATCTCCGTGGGACAGGACGACGTCACAGCTGGCTTTGCGCGTTGCCTTCTCGCGCCCGGCAGCGGCGCGGGCGGAGCTGGAGCTCTGCAGGCCAACTGCAGGCTCGGAGGAGCGCCGCTGCCTCCTCACAGTCTTGGGAGCACCCGAGGTAGCTGCTGAGGGGAAACCACTGGGGTAGGGAGACTCATTTGAGTTTTCTTGCAAGGAAAACTTCGGGTGCACGTCGTCAGAAATTTCCAACTGCTTCAGTTTGGTTTGGCTTTGGATTTCATCCACCTCCGTCTGCTCCGAATCGCCATCGCTCAGAGTGAAGACAGACTCCCTGCTTCTGTAATCCTGATCACGAGTTTTAATCCAGTCACTGGAGGAAGAGTCAGCTTCATCGTTCGCCTCATTTTCCAGGCTGTCATAGGAAGAGTCATTCTGATGGAGAGAAGCAACATCTGCAAGGACAAACCAAGTGTTAACACATCAGTGACTGAACCACCCTCTTGACAAGCAGCTTGTTTTTGGTTTGGTTTTTTGTTTCTGCCAAGTATCCTTTACTTTCAGGAGCATTTGCCCTTTAAAGATTCTTCAAGCAAAAGTACTAATAATTTCATAAAAAATTACTCTTTTAATATTGAACTGGAGAAGCTAAAGTGAGTACTAAGCTACAGTTCAGTCAAGAAATATAGGATAATGGCACAAGTAAGAGTTAGGGGGTTTTTGTTGTGATTTTGCTTTGGTTTGGTTTTTTATAAGTGGATAGTAGCTAATCCAGCTGTAAACAATAATTTACATACGTGCATACATATATGGTAATTGGTAATTTATTTATTCTTTTCATTATTGGATATTGAAAGCAACATTTAATCTTTCAAAATGAAGAGAACAGGGCATACTTCTTACCTCTACTTCTTCCAGAAAACACAATATTTTTAAGAGCAACACTGTGAAGTTTTAGGCTCAGCTTAAACAGCCACCTCATTTGCACTGAGCAGTGCACACCTGGACCCTATCCTGTACCTGCAATAATTGGAATTACATTAAATTTCTTTTGCTCTGGGTTAGGCTAAGCTGTCTTATCTCACATTTGCAGCAGACACAGTTCATGCACAGGCAGACACCATGCCTCAGTGCCTGCCTGAAAGCTCGTTCAGCTGCTGTGACCTGTCATAGGTCTGAGCTCCCACTGCCAGCACATCCCAGCACAGCAGATCCCATGTGCTTCACTCCTGGGGAGGGGGCAGGCCAAATTTCACCCAATCACTCTGGAGGCAGAGCATGAGGAGCTTGAAACAGCCACACACAGTCAGTCAGACATGCTGACACAAGTGCCATTACCACTTTCAGTACAGGCCACTTGTGACAAAATTTATTTTACAAAAATGCTGCTTTAGAAATACTTCAAGGAAAGACACAAAACTCCAGTAAAAATCAGAGGGTTAGAGAAAAAAAAAAACCCATTAATGATAATCTGTAAAACTCTATCAACTAGTCTGTCAAACACTTTCAGTCACCAGTTCCACGATTTTTCTGTGCTAGCAGCAAAATCTGGATGTCCCATTGAAACTCTGGAGATCTCTCTCTTTTGCTAGTGAACAGACACTTTCAACTCTAACGTAATGGTGTGACAGCTACATTATGACCATTGTTGATCACTGATCTCCTAATATTTTGGGAAAACACAGGCTAGATTTGAGAGGAAACCTTCACTAGATTTTTTCTTTTTTTATTTTCTTTGCTTCCCCTCCCTCATTTTTTAACCGTAGTCATTCAGATGACCAGTATAGCAGCAAGAGTCTTTGTGAAAGCATTTTGTGGTATGATCCAGGTCTATGGTAAGTTGAATCAGTGATTGTGACCAATTCTTTGGGGAATTGAATGGAAAGAGAACAGGAGTATCTGGGAAAACCACATGAAGAAGGAACAGCATTCTTCCATGGAATATACTGATCTTTTGTCTGGCTGAGTTTATCTGTTTTAATGGGATCAAAACATCAATCTGCATTACCTGAGCTGTTCTCTCTCTTGCATGTCATCAGTATTTCTCCAAAGAGGGAGGTAATTTCATCTCCAAAAATCCTGCAGCAATTCTCAATGAGGAACTGTACCAAACTAGAAATCTGCAACAAAGCAATGGGAGAGAGATGTCAGACCTTCTGTTACTCAGGACAAGCTCACCATACAGATGAGGAACAGGAGCAAACTGTCATCCATGAAGGCAGCTAGGAACTACTCTCTCGGTCTCCTGGGCCCAACAAACTACCCTGGTACACATCCTTGTAAACATCTTTTCCATTCTACTCTGTCCTGTTCCAAGGTCACCACAACCAGAGATCTTCTTGATGAGAGAACCATTTTGCTGATACCCTGGGCATTGCTTTGTGACCTCTCTCCCCTTCTTCCAGGAAGGTTATGAGAATGGATTGATGAATGTTGCTGGAGCCCTGATAAGAGGACAAGTCCTGATTTGAAGTGGTACTGAGTGTTCTCATGTTTGCAACCAACAGCCTGGTGGAATGGGATGAAGGTTGGTTTGGTTTGCTGCTACACTGAAGTGTTTCTCACCTTTTTAATAAATTCACTTTCTATATCAGGAGTGGAGGATACAGGAGGCCAGAGCAGGCTAGGTGCAATGCAGACAGCTAGATTAAAGGCATTCATCTGGTTCTCCTCAGATCGCATTTCTATCGCATGCAGTACTCCAAAGATGTAACGCAAGAGAACAACATTAGCTCTGGGGAGATGCTCTAGCAACCTGAAAACACATAAAAACAGAATTCTTCACATTAGTGACCACTTTCCATAGATACACACAAGTCAAAATAATGGAAATGCAGAAACAGAGTAACATGGTCCACTAATTAAACCAGGGAGGGCATCAAAGAGATGTTCTTGTTCTTGTTAAAAAAATATAATTACAAGTTGAATATTTGTGATTCTGCATTCTGGGATATACATTTATAGGAAAAGAATGTAGAGGATATAAATAACTACCTTTGGATGCTTTTTATCTTCTCTTCATTGTTTCCTTGATCCAGCACAGAGACCCACTTATCACACAGCTGGGATGATAAAATACTGCCTGGGATGTTGCGAAGAAAATCCTTATCAAGAGAAAAGAAGAACAAAACACATGAGCAGCCGTTCTGGGGCATGTGAGGGAGTAAGAATAAGATACACAGATACAATAAGATGTACAGATACACAGGTTTCAATAGAACAGCACTTGCTGGCAAGCATATTGTTACACACAACCACCAAAACCAGAAGAAAATCATCTGAGATAGAGGCACTTTAGATTATGCTTAAAGTGATTATTTTCCGGCCTTTCTCTACCTTTTCTTGTCAAAATAGAGGTATTTGAATGCTTCTCTGGATATTACTGAACTAAAAAATCTGCAGTGAGACCAGTTATTTTGATGTTGCATAATGCCTGTCTTTACTTATCACTTCGCTTAATCTGTAGTCCCTGTTTCTTCTCCTCAGCTGACAAGCTCAAATACCTCCAGATTATAAGCACTCCAAGGCATCACCACCTTTCTTCCCCTAATCAATGGAGTACTTAAACTAGTCACTGATAGTCCTGCTTTCCCCTTTCCTAACACTTCAACCATGAGCACGGAAATTGTTGCAGTTTAGGAAGAAGGTAAAATCCTAGCTTCCCAAAATAGCTAGGGTGAGGGAAGCTATGATGCTTTTTTTGCACAAGGAACATTGGTTTTGACATACAAGACTGTATAATGCACGGAGAAAATAATCAAAATACTTATGGCAACACTATAAACTCACTAGGATTTGCAGTGTAGGGTAGTACTGATGTGTAAGGGGACTGGTCTGCAAACATGCCT
This sequence comes from Hypocryptadius cinnamomeus, assembly GCA_013400635.1. Classification (NCBI taxonomy): domain Eukaryota; kingdom Metazoa; phylum Chordata; class Aves; order Passeriformes; family Zosteropidae; genus Hypocryptadius; species Hypocryptadius cinnamomeus. The sequence goes on from VYZP01019809.1 coordinate 82,700, forward strand.
TTTAGTATTTCATATGCAGAGAGTAACAGGACCAGGCTGTAGCACAGACCTCAGGAAAGCTGTCAGCAAAACAAGCTGGCTACTCTTCTTCCTCATCCTAATTGAGTGGTAGCCTCCTGTGGAGATCCTCACAAGGTTAATGTGCCACCTCGTTCTTGTTAATTCAGTCCTCTTTGGGCCTGTCCCTGGAGAAAAGCCCTCCCTGGTTGAGCACAGGATCTGTGCTGCTCTCACCCAAAAAGAGAGACAGGAACATTCTTCACATACCTTAAACAAAGATGCTGTCACAAATATGGATTCATGGGCCAGGTTCACTTCAATGCCTGAATCAAGCTTCTCCTTTAGCTCTTTGAACGTTTTGGCACTTCCAGAGCGTCTGAAAATACCCTTGGTGGAAGGCCCCTCTTGGTAAAGGAGGGAAAGCATGTCCTAAAAAAATTAAAAAGGCAAAAAGGATTTCCCATAAATATATTTTATTGTCCAGTGCCACTAAAATGTAGTTTTGACATTTTTGCCACAGCTGAAAACCTTTTCATCCTAAAAAATAATCAGAAATCAAACACAAGTCAAGGCTCACTCTCCGAATCTTGCCAACCTGCACAGCAAACCTGTGATTTAGGGCTCTCATTTTGGAAAACATCCCCTCAGAAATACCCTGCTGCCACTGCAGAGCACTAACTTTCTTCATGACCTTCCAGGACCTGTGCAAGTTTCAGCCAAGTCATTTAAACATATGAACGCTGTGGTATGGGAAAAGGAGAGTGGTCTATCTAATGCAAAGCTTTGCATTTGACAGTGGCTTCAGCCAGACACTGCTTTGCAGAAAGATATGAGACCCTCACTGCTCATCACTGTAGTTAATATTATCATCAACCACAGACAGAATTCTGTTTCACTGTTGATATCTGAAAATAAAGAGATTTCTATCTAAACTAGAAAGTGCTTTGTTTGTTAATATATATCTGCACTTCTACAGCAGATCAGTCAGTTGCTGCTTGTGAGCAGTATCAGACTCTGCAAGCAGCTCAGGGCTGTCAGCAGAACCAACTCTGAGGCAAGGTGCTCCTGCTTGGGAGGTCACTCCAAAGGGGATAAAGCTCAGCTTGTGGCTCCCCTGAAGCCAGTGAGGCTGCATTTCTCAAGCTGTTATTAACTGGGCCTGACCACAAGTAGACAGCTTACTACAGAGGAGGGAAAACAAGCAGATTCCTGCCTAGCTTTTAAAAGAAATAACAGGAGGGACTGATACTTTCTGTTAAATAATAAGAGGAAAACAAGGAGAATAAGAAATGCTGAAACTTTTCCTGAGATAACATGTTCAGGACATTTACCAGATGCTTAGTTCTCTGCAGTCTCCTGAGGGCCATCTCTCAGACATGCAGGTCAACTCTTGCAGGCCTGCTCCAAGCAATGTAGAGTCTGTCATGGTTATCTCTTTGAAAGGGGAAACACGTGCAGACAGCCTCTGGGATCTATATGCATGCAGTGGCCTGAGGACCCAGTTATCAAAAATGATGGCAAGAAAAGGGACAAGGAGGAGGGGTCCTGGGACACTGGCCTATCATCATTAAACTGAGTTAGTGAACAGAAATGGATAAGGAATGGGGTTTGGGGACTTTCCTAGTCTGGGCTGTAAGGCTGGTCTTCCTGCCACACAGCAGAGCAAATAAGCCTAATGGAAGGCTTTATTACTTTTGCTTTTATTCTTAAATGTTTCTCACTCTTGCAGAAGTCTAAGATCAAGAATTAATGGAAGTACAGATGCTTTGGAGGAGCACCTTCATGGCAGCAGGACTCAAGTCAGCATTTTCATTCTCTTTGCAGGAATTTAGAGCTCTCCCATCGAAACAGGCTGAGTCCCACAGCAGAGGATGTTAGCACAAGAACAAACCCTTTCAAAATACATTTTGAGCAAAATACAAGATAAAAATGGGAAGCCCCTATTAAACTGACAAACCCAGATGAAATTGCATGAATGAAGCTATGGTGCAAGACAATTCAGTGTGGCTATGGCTAAAAGAGAGCCCTTCACCTGTGAAAGCAAGCTGGAAGCTCTGAAGCAGTTATCCAGCTGCTGGATATGCTGCATTCATCCCTGCTATTTTTTCTCTTGCAGGTAAATCCCATTCAGTTCCCCAGTATTCTATTCTCCAGAGATGCTGCATGAATTCAGAAGTTCTATTTTGTGGTATAAACACAATGTTTAAATTCAAAGCATGACGTCTACCAAGCTGTGATTCTATACTTAGTAACTTTGGGGATTTTTTCAAATAAAAATTTACTATTATTTATGTTTTGGAGAAATTTCTGAAATGCAGCATTGGCTCATCTCTTAAACAGAGAGAAGGAGAGATCAGGTGATCATAGCCATACAGAGTCCATCTCTGGAGGGCTTATTTAAATAACCTAAATAATGAAAATGCACACTTCTCCTTCAAAAGAAAACACTATTAAAAGACCTGAAACATCCTGGTATGATTCACTATTCAGGCAGTGATAAAGCAGTACATCAAGCACCTGTCTTAGGAGACAGAACACCTCCTCTTGTAAACTGGTGTGACCCCACTGATTTCAGTGGGGTTCTGGCAATTTCTTCCAGCAAGAAGTCAGGCTGTTAGGATGAAGGGCCCAATCCTGCAGGGCTCATTCCCACTCTGTAAACACTTCATCTGCTGTACTGACAACAGGGTCTTCTAATGACCAAAAATGCCACATACATGCCTTGATTATGCCTAGGAATGGGCTCTAGGACAACCTTTTTATTGGTCCTAGGCTGGTTTTGAGAGGACCCACAGCACCAGAGCTCCCTCAAGGCAGGATGAAAAGATGCTACTGTAGCCTCCACATTCCCACCTATTTTTTGCAGTGGTGCTGTCAGACCAAAAATGAGGACTCAGGAGTGCTTGCCTGCCCTGGAATGACTCCAAGAAAGGCTCTGGAATTGCCTAGTTATGGGCAGGTGGCATTTTTATGCATGCATGGGCTGCCTATATGGGACAGTAGATGAGACATTTATGGATGTGGGGACTTTACAGAGATCTTGGGAGTGGTTTGAAAAGTATGTGTGAATGTGGCATTTATTTACACTGTGTGAGGATTAGGGAACCAGCCTTATAGCATGGGCTGTAAAGGAGAAATAGCCCAGAGCAGCAGACTGATCACATGCATTTCTCAAGCTGTTATTAACTGGGCCTGACCACAGTATACGTAAAAAACCAAAGTTTTTGCTTGGAATCACAAATGAGGTTTCCCTATGGAAATCTTTCTGGTTTCTTTGCTTGGGTAATTTCAATGTCCCATTTACAAACATATCCTCATTTACTACACAGAGAAATTCCACCACTGTAAGACCCAACCCTGAGCCTGGGACTCACCAAGAGGGGTTTGGGCAGGTTGTCATCCTCACAGATGGTTGTTAGCAAGAGGCCAAAGAGCTTCCCAGGAGCAGCAGATGTTGAGGAGAGGGGTGCATTGTCCAAGTGAGTGCCTGGGCCACGCCAAAAAGCCCAATTTATGATAGATCTTTTCCTTTTAAATGACTTTTGGCTTAAGTCTGGGGAAAGAGAAAGGTGTTTATTATGAGAAATGCATTTCAATTCTAGTTCCAGTATTTGGGTTTTGGTGGTTGCTATGGTTTCAAAGGAAAAAATGTCATGAACTCAACCAACTCCTTGCATCCAGCTAAGCCTAATCCACCATGTACATACCTCTGTGTGTGTGTGTGTGTGTGTGTGTGTGTGTGTGTGTGTAGAATATGTTGCCTCACTCATGCCCTGAAGGGGATCACCAGGATCTGCCCTGCACTGCTGGAGCAATGTCAGCACTCTCCACCAAGTGCAGGATGGCAAACCTCAGCCTGCTGACTTCACACAGCTGCACTCTGCTAAATAACTCATTTTCCACCCATGGGGGCAAATCCACTGCCCTCACCTCAGCATGCTGTCCAGGGTGATCCTAGCTCTCCTGACAATGTGGGAGACTCTCCCCACAAACACCACCAGAGAATCAACTAATGGGATAGGGCATTTTCAGACCAGAAAAAGCCACTGCCTTTGCTCTCTTCTCCACAATGCTGGAGTATCATCAGTGTCCTCACTCCAAGCATTTGCTGACCATGGCCCAGGGATGGTGCCTGCCCTTTAATCACTGCCTTCCAGATGGCATTGCAGCATGCTGCCAGCACACTGACGGGCTCTGCTTGTCTCCATTGCAACAAACCTCATCAGACACCGACGCCGGCGTGCTAACTGAAACTCCTGTTTGGAGGGTGGAGAGAAGGAAATACTGCTATTGGGACACAAAAAGGGGGTTTTATATGACCTTTCTCAACATCAGCCACTGTGAAGTCTTCTTAAAAGCATGGGTTACTGCTAAAGGGAAAAGGAGGGCAGACTGTTTATGACAGAAGTGCTAACTGGGAAAAACTTATTCTGATAGAATTTTCCTTTCTGAGACGTTTTCAAAGCCAATCAGCATTGATTTAGTTGCTTGCCTACCCCATACACATTTCAATTAGCTGGTTCTTCCAAACATTTTACTTTCTGCTGTTGTGGAGGCCAGAACCAAGTCTTGCAGAATTAAGGATTGTGGTACAATACCAGATTTTTCTCTCCAATACTTTAATCTCTCCTATACTTTATTAGAATTTGGTTTTTAGCTCAAAGAATGATTTTCATTATAGGTCATTCCATTCCAAATCATGCTCCCTTTGGGAATGGGTGGAATGGCTTTTCATTAGATGCTTACAGGATGAAAAGTTACAGTTTAACTCAAAATGTGAACATATGAATGTGAAAGCATGAAGAAAAATGCTTTTCATAAAAAATAATGAGGATATACATTTTAAGCAGTCCAAAGCTTCAGGAAATATAAGTCTGGCAGTGTCTAAGGCTTTACTTGACACATCATGTTTTGGGAGACCATAACTGACCTGTAACTTTCAAAATGGTAATTTTTCCTTCAGATGAACTATATATTGACACCTGAATAAGGTTTGCTTCACAAACAAAGGTTTGCCAGTGTTCTAGTGACACAACAGCAAATACATACTGGTGGGTTTTTCTGTACACCCTGTAGGTCTCAGTGGAAGCAAAAATTAAGATGCTATTTTGGAGAATAAGGAATAGCAGAAGTGAAGAAAAAGAAAGAGTTTTAAAATTAGGAACTCTTCTCGGTCTCTTACTGATTGTTCCTCCCTCAACAGCCATGTCTCAAACTGAGAATGTGAAGAAGAGGTCATTGCAACAAACTGCAGCTCTCTCCTGGGACAGGAAGGAAATCTTAGCCAGTTGTTCAGCATACCAGGGCAGAAACCAACAACTGATATGTGGCAATGAATTGCCCTGTCACTTAAAAACTAACATTCAATGAAAAATAGGAAAACTCATCCTTTTCATACCCCCTTTTTTAAGGGTGTTCACAAGTCTTAAGCTGAAGAGGAAATGAGAAGGGGTGGGTGTTCACTTTCTTTCCTTGAACCTGTGCAGTTATAATACTAGGAGAAGGCCAGACTCCACTCAGCCAAGACAGATGCCAATTATTGCTCTGCAGAAGTACTTCCACACAAAGACCTCATGGCCTTGCTCTGGTGGATTATTCTAAGCCAGAATCAGAAAAAAGTAATACCAGTTTGTTGGAAAATTTTGGTCAGAGCTCACAGCAGCCACCTCTTCTTGCTCATATTTTACATGAAGGGAATGTCTGGTCATAGTTAATGTCCTAGCCATGGAAATGGCATTTCCTCTCCTTGAAACTAATCAGAAACTTCTAAATAAATTTTCAGCTCTATTTAAAAATGTGCTCATGAGCATAATTTAATGGCTATGTTTAACTGGTAGGTGACCATTCCTGTTACATGCTGAAAGGCCACAGCAGAGGCAACAGAAACACTTCATTTCTTCCACATAGAAAACTCTCCTGTACTGTTTTAACCATCCTGCCAGGACAGCTGATGCAATTACACCACCACATTTGGTGTCCCCACAGCCACTTACTTGACATGAGGGCCAGCTGTCAGTCATGCCTGCCTGTCAGCACCTACACTGCTGTCCCACTGTGGTGCACACTGGTGGAGCTGGGCAGCTGCTCCTTGCTGCCTCCAGCAGGAACAGCATGTCCAGCACCGTGGTATCCCACTGCAGGGAAGTGACGGCAGGGAGGACAGCACAGCATGTGGCAGTGAAGTGTGGGGTTACAGGTTCACCCTGTATGTGGCAGTGTGCCCAGTGGGTACCCAACCCAGATTTTGGCTTGCTGATTCGAAGCTCAAAAGCCAGACCATAGCCTTGGCTTGCATGCAGGTAATTTTTGCCATTTTCCAAACCCAAAACAGTCAGGAAAAGCACAAGGAACAGCGTTGTATGTGAAATAACCTGCCTTCCAAGCAGTTACACCTATACATCACTTCAACAGGCTTTGTCTGATGAAAGAAGGAAAGGTGAATAGACTAAAAGCCTCCTTCTCCCATTTAGTGTAGTCCCTGTGCATGACCTGCAGGCTGCCCCAGGCTTCTGCTGCCCCAAGCCAGGCTTACTCCACTCCTGCAGCTTGCACAGCACTGATGATAACACATCTGCATTAGAACTCTACAGACCCGATTTGCATTTCTATTTTCTTTTGCCAGTCAACATCAGCTGCCAAAGCAGGGCCTGTAAACCTAATTACACCCCTTTGCTAGATTGCCTCATTCTTAAAATATGCCATGAAGTAATATATGATACAAATTACTGGGAGGGGGGTGGATGAATGCATGTGGAAAGGAAATTAATTTATATAAAATATAATCAATTTCCAGAATAATTTGTAATGGACTCTGATATAGCTTCACTGTATTTAATTTCTAAAACCATTACAAATAGATTCTATTCATATTCACATATTGTGGGAGATCTTAAGTATTGGGGAGTGCCCAAGATAACAGTGTGGATGTTATTTTTTCTATGATAAGGTTATTAATGGTGAAGTAGGGCAGAGCTCCTAATTGAGCTGAGAATGCTAGTGTGTTAAGAACAACAAAAACACACCATGGGATGTATCCTTGCCTTAAGTCTAATTTCCCAATCCTGTCACTATCTCCTTATTTGTTTTATCATGAGCAGAGCGCAGTCATTGTGTTGTTGACAACAGAGTGCAAAACAGAGAGTAGGTGCTCATATTTTTGCAGCATCAAGGCCAAAGGCAGAAGAAAATATTACTTACTTTATTTTACTCAAAGAGCACTGAAATAAAGTTCTATTCGCTCACCTCATCTAGGTACCCAAGTACCTGCCTAGACTTTGCCACTTGAGGGTCCCAGTGAGGTAGAGTGTAGTCCTAAGTACCTTATGAGATGAGGGATGCTGCCAAATGTTGCATGGGAATTCTGTGCCAAAGCCAAGCCTTGACTCTTGAACCGTGAAACCACCCTGCCTTGTTACAGAGCACAGCAAGGGCTGCAGAGAGAAGCTCAGCTAATAGACTCACAAAAATTGCAGGGGAGAGATTCTTTCTTTGCTGACTTTAGAACAATCACTTGACAGGCAGCTTGTCAAAATGTAACTTACAAAGATGACACATATACAACAGCACACTCACATCAGTGAGAGCTACACTGCAAAACCCCGGAGCAGCTGGAAGATACACCTGCACGCTCCTGTGTGCTTCCCACCGTGCCCCCAGCCCGGCACATGTGCCTTCTGCAGCAGAGCCAGGTGGCCAGGCTGTGGGAGAGACCTGGGGTGAGAGGACAACGTACCGTTCAGCTGCTGGCACACGGCCACCTGGCTGGGCTTCAGCACAAACTGGCACTGCAGCTCCTGGGGCAGCTGCTCCGTCAAGAAAGGGCCCTGAAGCTGCCTGGGGCAGGCACAGTGCTTTGATCCGTGGGGCATAGCGTCACGAATGTGGCTCATTGTAATTCCAAAGGGATATTCATGTCCTGTTCAAAGAGAAATCGTAATAATCTCTGTTGGATTGACTGGAGACTTGCAAAACTCCATCTGCCCTGGAGGAAAAGCAGATTTTGCTTGCTGGCCCGCAGCACTTTCTCAGTAATCTAAGAATTGTTGCTTTTCTCCATATTTGCACTGGCATAAATCATACACTGGCAGATAGGGAGTTACTGCGTTTGGTGTAGTTAAACAGATGCAAAAGTAAAATCGGATCTCTTACAGCTGTATCACATAAAAGCCCGTCAGAAAAAAACCAGAAGTGACTATTGCTGAATTCAGTGTTTACTCTTTCTACTGCTTTTATTGTGGCACTGAAAGTTTAGGTACTGCTTGCTCACATCATTCTGGAGAGAAATGAGAGTTTGGGATCAGTCACGTCAAATTTCTGCTGAGCATGCAAAACCAAAAAATTCCAGTGCGGAAGTGATCTTCCCTCCCTCAACATGTTAAGTCCAACAGCCATCAACACAGTCAAATGAGACACAATTATGGTTCCTGTCTGAGGCTGAAACAGGAAGGAAACATTAATCACAGGGCTGATTCAAATGAGCTATGCTTTGCTTTAACCAGCATCTTTGGGGACTACACAGAGGCAATTCATTTCTGGAGGAGCTTTCACAAATGCCACCGGAAAGATGCTTTTGTGACTTGTCTAAAGACCTGGTGGATTAAATATATGAAATGTGGATGCAATGCTAAGATGTTTTAGTTAGCTTGCAGTTAGACTTGAACACTAAGAGAATGGAAGAGGTGTTATTTGAGATTATAATATGAAGCTATGGCACAGTCAAACTCTGCTTCTGATGTGCACCTGTAATAAAAGTTTGCCTTATCTAAATAAACCTTTGCATAAGTATCAAGAACAGCATCACTTTCACATCAGATTCTTCTTCTCCAAGGACTGCAACTTGAATTTGCAGTGAGAGTCAGTCAATTATAAAGGCCTTTCCCATTTCTGAATTCTCTGGTTCTATGTTTAAAGCCATGGATGTGATTTGATCTGAAGAAGATACACAATAATGGTCAGAAACTCAAAGTCTGGTATGTTTCAAAGACAAAACAGTTTGCACTCTCTATAAGATGCACAAGTTAGACATTTTATAAATATTAATGTTGTCTGACTCCAGTGAAGCATTTGTAGCTAAGGTTACTTTGAGAAGGAATGCTAAGATTTACTGGGATTGGATTTGCAGGAGAAAAAACCAGAAAATCCACAAGCTTTTCTTGTTCTAATCATCTGCAAACTCATGCAGCACAAGTAATGCTGGGCTTCTACAGGGAAATGTTCTTACTAATGGAAAGGGATTTGTTCTTAGTGAATCATGGGCCAAAATCAAATCACTCCATCCAATCACTTCTGAGATTTGTGTTGATTCCTGGTCCCGAAATGTTTTTAAAAGCATTTTAGAAAATTAATAAGCACTAATTGGCTCCTAATCAGAGGGGAGCTGTCAGCCAGAATGAGAAATACAGGATTGGAAAGGATTGAATCAGTTAACTTGAGTTGTGGAAGGAAAGATAATTTCTCAGAATTCTGCTGAGTTTTGCTGAGGAGGGGACAATGCTATGGAGGTGTAGGAAGAAATATGGGAAAGCTGGACAACCTCCAGAAGAGGAGGTGACTGGAGAGGCCAACTCTGCAGAAACATTGGGGCTCATGCAGAAAAACTCGGGCAGAAATAAATGAACTTCTTCAACCTCTTAGTGACACAAGCAGACAATTGCTCTTCAAAACAAAGGATCACCATTTCCCTAACTCCTCAGATAGGCAAACTCGTGTGATAGGGAAGTAAGAGAAAAAACAGGAAAAACAAAACAAAACAAAAGAGGAAACTGAACTTCAGTCTTCTCTCTATTTCTTGCTTCCTACAGCACTAGTAACTGAGTGAATACTGAAAAACAAAGTAATGTCAACAGCTTACCAATAAGAGGGTAAGGAGCATGTTCTCTTCCTGAAATCACCCACAGCTTGTAGTCTTTTTCAGAGCCCTTCAAAACCAAAATTAAGAATCAGCCATTAAGGACAGGTTCTCACATAAAGTTTCTCACAATATAATGATAATCTGCACCTTGCCAGCAGGGTCAAAGGAATCCCCTTTACTTTTGCAGTGCCCAAGTCTGCCATCAGCAAAATTCCTGCAGCGTGTCTGTTATGTGCAGTGTGGTTTATGTGGCCTGGGTTCAGCTCTGAGCAGTGAGAGGTGCTGGAGTCCATCATTTCTGAAGAAAAAGAGGGAGATCTGCCCCCATTTCTTTCCCCCAGACTGGAGTGCCTCCTGGCAGCAGAGGGATGGATGTCAGAGCCCACTTCACTACTCTGCTCCACCCTCTTCACAGCTTTTCTACATCTCTTAGCAGGAGGAGCTCAGGCTGGTGAGCCAACAGCATCCTGTGACTGACACTGGAGCACAGGGCAGGAGCACCTTCACCTGACACCTGAGCCCACCCCAATGATGCTGAGGCAAGGATGGCAGCCCCAGGCTTCTGGCACTCAATGCCGCCCCAAAATCTTGTTGCAGGGCTGCTGTCCGCCTTTTTGTTCAGACCTTATGTGTGGAAGGGCTTGGGACTGCTGGAGGGTGTCCTAAGACTACTAAGCCCTCTTTTAAGGTGTACAGCAGAGAGGATAAATTTACATCAAAAGAGACAATTTTCAAAAGACTGGGGAATGTGAAATTTTTGGGAAAAGCTGTGAAAACCTCTGATTTAAATCAAATCAATAAAATTAAAGTAAATTCTAAATACTGCCTTTAGCATAAATGTACAAAATAGAAAGTAGATAAATACACTGCATTAAAAGTGATCTATTTTACCTTAAATCCCTTTTTGGTGACCCTACTAAATCAGGTTAGTTAAAAATCTAAAAGTATTCTGGCTATAAAAAGTGATAAATGCCTCAGGACATCATTTACTTAGATCCAAAGTTAATTCCTACCTCCTTTCAAACAGACTTGCCTACTACCCTGCATTTTCTGGACCTTCACCCAGTGTTCCTAAGGCTTTTGAGAAACTTCCTACTTGCTGCATGCACCTGATGTAATGCTGATACATCCAACAAAGCCTTTGCAGTTTGCTCTCTGACTGACAGAGCTTTCTGGCCCATATTAGCACTGCTGTTAAGTCAGCTAGCAGGGGGCAGAAGGAAAATAAATAGGCTTTGGAGACATCTCTGATGCCTCGGGGCAAGCAGCCAGGAGCAAATAAATACAGCTGAAGAGCACAAGAAAGGGTATTTGCTTTTCCTTTCACAGACATATATGAAAGGGTTCGTTGCTGTGAAGGGGAAGCAGGGAAGGGAAGGGCCAGTAAGCGTGGTTCCAGGAGGCAGACTGCTCATCTCTGACTGCAAATGCTGTCCTTTATGGCTTTATGAGGCCATTTGTCAGGATAAATGTGACTGTCCCAGAAAAGTCAGCAAGTGTACTTACAAAGCTGGGAAACCCAAGGCCCTTCCTCCTGCCCCACTTGATAATTTGGAACAGATGATCAATGCCATTTTTTGCACGAGCTAGCTGTCATTTTACCAGAGAAACCACAGAGGAAAAAACCCTGATGTGTTAAACCAGAGTGAACTCAGCCAAAGTAATAGCCCCATTAATCACACAATATGTGAAATGTAGTTTTTATAACTGCCATTGAAAAGTCATGGAGCTCCTTTCAAGTGGTTCTCTGTGGACAGAAATAAAAAACCTTGATACAGCAAGTAAGGCAGAGCTTCCTCACAGCCAGAACAATCCTACCAGGGGGCTGGGTGTTTGATTGATATGCAGGCTACAGCTTAATTTATTTAGCTTGTTTGATTTTATTGCTAATCTTATGATACGCCTCTAATAAAAAAAAAGGCTTTCTGCTATAAAGAAGCAGTAAAAAAATGTAGTATATTAGCTGGGCAAATAATTCTGCAGGCAAGATTTTACATCTTTCATATGGCTTTCAGTCTTTTTCTACTTGAAATAAAAACGTAAAGGGGAGGAAAATGATGATTGTGATACATACAAAAGAACACAATGCTGAAACCCAACCAGCTCCTTGTCCTGCTAATCTCAAAGTATTCTCTTTAAATATTACCACTTTCCTGTTTTTTCTGTACACAAAGTGAGGAAGCGCAAATGACACCCATCAAATGGGTAAAAATGAAGCACACCACAATAAAGACTTGCAGTTGTAATAGCACTTAAGTCTCCTGATTTTTGGTGCAGAGCAGGGGAGACAATGTGCAATTGAAATCCTAATTTTAATTCACCTTTTATCCTTTTCACCTTGCAATCCCTCTATCGACTCCAGAGATTCCTTAATTAAATGGACTACTGGATTCTGAGCCAGGGCCCCAGCCCTGGTGTAAATGAGATGTCTGAGCAATAATAAGATGGGTAGACACAAACTGCTGTGCCTGGGAAATGCCAAGCTAGCAGAACAGACTCCTGCATTAAGAGCCTGTGTATATTAGGGATAATGGATGCTGGGGAAGGCAAAATCTGAGGTTACTCCAACTTTTGGTGTGAGTCTCCAGAAGCCCCAGGGAAGCATAACAGTGGCATTTTGCTCATCATATTTGACTCTTTACACTCAGGGCTGTGGTAAGGAGAGACTTGTCAGATTCCATGCAATGAGATCCACATATGCATCATGAGTAAAACATTTTAAAAAATCCTGTTACCCAAACAGCAAGCTGATAGACCAGTTAAAAAGCTGTCATCCAGGAGCTTCTATATGATCACTGGTACTGGTTGGAGCCACACTGTGAAACACAGTGAGAAGCCAGAGTTCTTGTCCTTGGCACTGATCCTCTACCACACCTGAGACACTACCTACACTACCTAGTCTACTTTAGGGCAAAGGAAGCCAGTTGAGGCAGTACTTGATCTAGCAGGGATCACTGCATCTATCTGCATTATCACAAGTTCTGTAAAAGCCTTTTTCCAAACCAATTTCAGGACACTGTTTAAATTGGGTGCATTCAGATTCCATGCAATCACTGAGTTACATTAGTGTATCACATAACTTCAAAGGTCCATGGATATTTAGAGCACCTGACTTGGACATTTGAGAGCAGTGCAATCTGGGGACACAGCTGATCATGCATGTCTGCACACTTTGAAACCAACTAACAGGTAGACCAGCAGACTTCTTGTTCACACTGAAGCATGCAAAAGGAGCTCTATCAAACTCACTTCTTGTGTCAACATATCTCCTCTTAGGCATCAGCAAAAGAGATTTAAAAGCAACTGGAAACATGACTGATCCCTTACAGGGATGAGGGGCTTACTCAAGACTTTTAAGGCACTTGATAATCTCTGGAGGTTTATATGTTAACAAGGCACTTCTGCTGCATTTCAACAACTCTGGACTACTATGTTAAAGGATTTAATTAATGTTCATATCCTAAAACTTGGAAAAAGTGCAAGGGAAGATCTGATTGTTAAAAGTAACTACAAAGAAAGATTCATTAAAACTGGTGCAAGGACTTACATTAATTCCCAGCTGCTGCAGGGCCATCAGAATTACATCATTTGCTGTATCAACATTGGTTACACTTAGGGTTTTTGACTGTGAACAGAAAAAAAGAGAAGGGGAAAGTTGCATTAAAAGTTTGGATTTGCAAAGAGTATCTGAAGTGCAGTAGCTCTGCATAATCCATTGTTAGAAAAAATGAGAATATCCTGGTAAAATTTTACTTGATAAATAAATTATACTACAAAGATAAAGGTCCAGCTGTCTGAGACCAAGGTTTGATTCCTTTGCTTTGTCACATACTTTCTGTATTTGCTTCCTACTTCCCCAACAGCTCAATCAGAAGAGAGTATTACAATTACTGGGACATGACTTCCACATTAAAATATGCAAGAAGTCAGAACCACTAGCTGCACTTTTAGACACTGCATAAGGGAAACATAATGGTTTGATTAATTTAAAAGCATAGAAGTTTCCTTTAAAAAATGAAACATTTCAGGGTGTTTATTTCAGTGAAACATCAATTGTTAATTTCTGTCCTTTTCAACTGAAGATCTCCGTCATAAGAAAGTATTGTACACTGGCTGTTCATCCCCATAACCTTTCCCACATTCTATATAGATTTCTCAAAGCTAGATTTGGCTTAGTACCAGAAGCACTTCCTCTTGGTAATGTTCCATCCAGTTCAAACATGACCTTTCCAGCATCCTCCAGAATCTGCTGATAGGCAGTTTGGAAAAGCACAGAGCAGCAGAGACCCCACTTTCTAACCAGCTACGGCGACCAGCACCAAGTGCCAAGCTTTGTGTCAGCCAAAGTGCCACTTTCCACAGCTGTCTTTCCAGAGGCAGATTTCAGCACCTGCTGCCTGGCACCAGTGCTCCTGTCCTGCTGGGCAGTACCTCAGCTCCATGGGTTGCTCCAATGATTGCAGCACACACCCACGCCGGCCTCGCTTCCCAGCCAACTCCCACACACCAAGCACAGGTCACAGAGCCCCTGCTAGAGGCTGGCTTGGCTCTGCCACCAGGACTACACAGCTTGTGGATTGCAGCTGGTTCATGGCCAGACTAAAGCCTTGGCAGAAGCAAGGCAAGCCCACTGCAACAAACCACCCAGGCCCACCTTAAAGAAGATAGCAGAGCTGGGAGGTAGATGTTTATTGCCAGTCCCAAGACAGTCTGCAATACCCTGTCTCCTTGTGTAGCATGTCAGTTTTATGCTGGCCATAAGACGTTCAGGTGAAACAAACCCCTGACATTTTGCATTTAAAAAAGATCTGAGCTGTATCTTTGTGTAAGACCCTGGCAGTAACAAGCTGCCATGGCAATGAAAGGAAAGTAGTGAGAATACTGTGTATCTTGCTTCAGGACAGATCTGAACGCTCATACCATAAAAAATTTAACATTTGCCTGAAGCAATGACATCTGGCTCTCAGGAGTAGGTCAGCACATTTGCATTAAGTTTTGCTCTTGGCTAGAATATAGTTTGTGCCTTGTGTTCAGCCTTCCCTACTGTCCAAAACTGAAATAATTCTTTGGTGTCTCGAGCTGCTGGAGCACAGGAACCACAGCACCATAAGAACTATGAGCATCACAAAATTTCCATCTGTTCCTCTACTGTTTTACTACTGATAATATCTAGACTACAGAGTGTCGTTCCTAGGACTGTCAGTATCAAGAGACCATATATGGCACAAGAGCTAATTATAGCTAAGGAGAAAAGACACTGCAGAAAGCCCCAACGAACCCTGGCACAAGACTGCAACACCTGCATGTATGATTTATAGACTTTTACACCTGAGCAGACCTTGATCTGCAGTCCTGCATTTGAACTGTCGCAATTATTAGTATTGCTTATTAACTTATGTCTTAGCAACCTGGCAATTCTGTCATTGTTTACCTTAGTAATAATTTTCTGGGGGAAACAAAAGAAAAGGGCAGACTCCTTTATGCTTACATTTATGCAAATATAGAATTCTAAGTGGAGAATCATTATTGGGCAAAGACTTACAGTGAAATCTAACTTCTGTGAAAATTTCTTACGTCCTTGCCCATGCTCCTTAGGATTCTGAGCTTGAAATACAGATGTCACAAGCACAGTTAGAAAGAAATGACAAAAAGCAGAGGAAGAATGGATGGATTATCACTGAGTGCTAGGGTATCTCTATGGAACTGGCTACATATAAGAATTTAGCTTCAATTGGTTAAAAATGATGTAGTCAAAAAGGTATAAATCACGCTATGGATGACCTTCCTTTACCATCTAGTCTTTGCCTATAAATTCACCAACATCAATTATTTGATGATTAACGTGCTTAAGACAATATCAGGGTGCTCTTATACACTGATTTACTGACTTAAGATTATTATAAACAATAAATCAACTGCAACTTTGCAGAATTTAATAAAGGCCGCTGTGGAATTAGATAGGAATTATAAGAAGAAAAAAAGGAGCATTGTACTGACATTTCTGGAGATGCTTATGCATAAATTCTACTAGAGGTGTTTCTTGGGACTTCACACTGTACAGTCTTTAGCTCATGTGGCAGAACCAGTATTTCTTACCAAGCACACTGTCCTTAAAACAGAAATTGTGTATTAAAGACAGGGAACAAACCTTTCAGGGCTGTCTATGCCAAGACTTTTCAAGAGGCTGAATCCTTAAAGGAGGTTGCAAACAAAAGGAAACCTCTCAATAGCCAAAGGATTGGCAGGAGAATAGCACTCATAGGTGATGTGGATTTAGAGGCCTGTTTAGCTCAAGAACACTTACGTATGCACAAGTTCCCACGTCCTTTGCAATTATCGTCAGACGAATGCTTTTAGGATTGTCTTTTTCCTTCTCTTCTCTTATCCGACTGACAAAACAAGTACAAAACAAGTAAATTTTTAATATTGCACACATAAATAGCAAGACATAGATTTATACAGCAATCAAACAGTAACTTGGTAAGAAGGAGATCATTTGCAGATGTACTGCAGTAGAAAGATCTATGAGGACAAGAAAGCATCCAGCAGTATCTGGAAGGGAGGCTGACTGTGGCCCCCAGTAATGCCCTCTTGCACTGAAGTTCATTGCAGAAATCAGAGTAAGCAGCAAAGAAAGAAAGAAATGGAAACAAAATCAAGCTAAAGCTACTCATCATTGTGATGCCTGAGTCTGCACTACAGACTCCTACTGGAACCAGTTCCATCAGTAGAGACTAGTTCAAAGGACTGAACAGGAGAACAGTGAACTGGAAATCATCCCAGCAAGGATGATTTAAACAACCCAGGTACTCTGAAGAATTGGGTAAAGACACAAGCCTCAACCAGAAGAACTGGGCAACCAGAAAACAGAACCCTCCAGCATGGGAGATGTTTTTTCAGAACAAAATACAGCCAGCCTTGAGCAGCAGACAGGTTAGAGCAGAGGTTTCTGAGCTGGGCTTGCTTGAATGCCACCACCATGGAAAGAGCTCCAGGCTCAATTCAAGCCATGGTGGCAGAGGCTCCTGCCGCTGTGTTGGGAAGGAACAATGTGTGATAGGAATTGCTGCAGTTTTCTGCTGAGCACAGAGAAGCAATTTCCTCCTTGCACAGGGATTGTTGCATGAAGCACACAACATCTTCTGAGGGAGAAGACATGAGATTTTTTTTTTTCCTTAATATTTGAAAGAGCTTATCTATCATGATGGCATAAGCACCACAGCTTGGGAATCACTGGTCTAGACCAGGACTCTTTCCAGTGTCTTCAAAGACCATATAATAAAGTACCTTTGCAAAACAGACAGCCATGTTTCCTTTTGTTCTGCAGACCTGAAAGAATTAAAGGAAAAACAGGACAAATCAGCCATCATTCCAGTACCAAAACAGTCCTTTTACAAACCACAATGGAATGGATCTTTTCTCGGTTGCAATTTCCTAAATACCTCCAAAAACGAAAAGGTTTATCCAGATTTGAATGAAAAGTCTGCTTCCCTGCAAAGTCAACCAAAAAGCCTGCCACGGAGATCAAAAGCCCCAGTTACCAATTTTGCCACAGAAGGCAAAGCTTCACCACTGAATTTTGTAGGAAATGTGTTGAACTCCTAAAGTAATATCTAAATAGAAGAGGAGGGCACCTTAAAAAAAAAAAGCTTAATTCAAAAGTTTAAAGGTATTTCCTCAGGTACACAGATTTCTTTCCACTCCAATTATTTTCTTATTTATTATTTGTTTTATCAGCACATCACAGAGTACATAAAAGCCCACTGTACTTAGTAGGGTTTAATTTTGGACATTTTGAGGCTTATCTCATTTATCTTTATCTCATGTGTATACTTGGAAGGATAAAAAGCAGTCCAGTAAAATATAGCTAATAATATGACGGTTCAAGGAATCTAACCTAATTTTACTTCAACTTTCTTGATTTAAATCCTAGCCCAGATGTAACTGCTATTCCCACTGCTGCTTTTGCAAATCAAGTTTTTCAAATTTACACAGCAGGCATTTAGGGAACTACAAACCTACTCAATGATGCCGTGAGGGAAATGCACTTTATAAATGTTAAAAAAATTATTCTGATTTGGTTGTTTCAGTTCTGCTGGACAGACATCTATGCACTCACACATGGCCCTTTGGATTTTTCTGTGTACCCCCAGACATCAAATAATTTCACTTCTGTAAAATCTCTAGCTGTTTTTGACTGAAGCTATTGCTTTCCTATTCAACTACTTTCAGTTATCTATAAAGGATCACATACTGTCTTTAGAGCAGAGCTCCTGAAATTCTGGCAAGATTTCAATTGAAAATCAACAGAAAATTTCATCTGTGTTTCAGGACTAGTATATGTAAAAAACATAAACAGCTCAACCAGCTCAGGAGACTGCAATTTGTAGACAACATTGTCCTTAGGTATGGACAATGGGACATAGAAATTAAGCCAGATAATTCAGCTTTTGCTCTGTGTTGATAAAGAAGGAAATGTGATTCCCAAGACTCAAGCAAAGCAGCTGGGATTTCAGGGGGATGGTGCCCTCCCTCATTCAAAGTGACGAAAGGGCCCTCCTGCTGAGACTAAAATTATCCTAATCACTGAAATTACCTCTACAGCCCTTATGAGTCTTACAGTCAATGCTGAAAAGACAGCCAAAATTTTTTTCTTTATATTAAAATTCAGAGATTCTGCTTTAAGAGGAATTTTGACATTTTCTCTGGCACAATTAAATCAAAAAGAGAAATAGGACAAAGGTCAGTATTTCACTGTAAGTTTCCTGCTACTTCCAATACATGGCCTTCTGTTTAAAATTGTCATACAAGAGTGTCTTTGATCCTTTCATTAGCTTGGCTGTTTAATATTTGTAGTTTATCTTCTTAATTAGCCAAGGTGTTTGCTGAGTTATACCAAAAAAAAAGGGTAATTTCCACTAAGCAAGTTTGCAGCACAGAAAGTGCTTTGCCAAATAATGTATTTTCTCAATTTTTACAATGATAAGTGAGATGGAAGATGAGGTAATGGAGGGCAACTTGCTCAGAGCAGTAGAAGGAATTGGTTTGGGAATCAGCAAGTTCCTGCTTCCCACATTCACTGGTGCTGAAATGAGTCTGTGATAGTCTCATGACCTGTCAGCCTGGAAACATTTACATAACTTGTCAAATAAAATATATCTCAATTCTTACCTGAAGTTTGCCACACAGTTTGTGGTGGGCCAGCCCAAAACAAAGGAGCGGTCTGGGTCTGTGCTGCCTTCACACACTTCCTCTGTACAAAATGCTGTCCACATCTCACAGAGACGTGCTTGGCACTTCAGTTTAAAATGAGAGTGTGACCTGCAGGTGGAAATTCACAGGTGTGTCACACACATGAAAACACAGACAGCAGATTCAACAACTAGAGTTTTTCATCCTTCAGGCACATGTAGGTTTGTACTGGAGCTGACAGAAGAAGCACTTCTGCTTCAGTTAAAGAAAGTGTTTTATTGGGTTGCATATAAAAACATTCCAATTCTTCATTTAAATGGGATCAACAAATCTCATATTTGTGGGATAAACAGATTGCTTCTGGCATCCCTGGACATCCCCCTTCTCGGGGGAAAGCTGTTCATGTCTAGACTTGCTCTCCAAATCTTGCTATGAGGCAAAGGTTGCCAGTTGTATCTGACTCCCCTTTCAGTGACTTTAATGCCATTGAGGAGTTCACAATACAGTTTTATTGCTTAGTCTCAGGATCAAAAATGATGATGAGTTTAAGTACTGACAACTAGGCCAGGGCAAATGAAGCAAACCCAAAGCAAAAACAAGAAAAAAATTGCCATTTGTGTTAACTACAGCACAGGTCACCACACAGCCTCCACAAACTTTCTACATGGTAGCTTTAGGAACACATCACTTGGAGAATGAGCCAAGACCTTGCACATTCTCAAAATATTTACTCATCCACAAGGAAGAGACATAACTTTCCCAATTTTTAAAAACTTAGCCCTTCCTATGTTTTATGCTACTAAACAACAGAGTAAAGGTCAAATTTACAGAATTTCACATTTTAACTTAAACTCTTTTCTTCCAATAGATTTCTCTTTATAAGTGTCCTTCCTTTGTAGGATTAGTGAGTGCTAGTGCTATGCGAGAAACAAGTAAAAACTCCCAAAGTCAATCCAGCTCTGTAGCACTGTAGAGCCACTCACTTCAAGCCTTGCAGAATTACCTGAGCTATGGTTCTCCTGGGCCAACAGGGAAAGGCTGGAGAAGCGTTCCCTCCTGAAACCAAGAGCACCACTGTGTTGCAAATGTGGATGGGGACAGTGCTGGGCACCATGGTGATTAGTGCTCTATAAATAAATATGCCAGGTGAGCAGTTTCTTAGGGCTTTGGGACACGTGGACTACCTTCTCTGAGATCAGCCTCATTTACAAGGTATTTGATTTGGGACAGACTGAACTAACACAGTCTGAAACATGAAAGCACTTGACCCTCATGGGCTTAAAGAGGACATAGATGAACCTGGCTGGTCTGAGTTTTCCAGTTGACACAGTGCTACAGGTGCGGTGGGATAGTGCAGCACATTCAGAAGAAGGTCAAGAAAGAATCATCAGTACTTATCAGACCTAAGGCTATGGTGTCTCCTGATCAGCTGAACATTTCACCTCTCTTTATTACATTTTGCTACCCAATTAAAGAGAAACTTTTAGAAGAGAAGCATATTTCAACATGCTTGTTAGCAAATGAGTTTATGATGCAACAAGTAAGGTCTGTCAAGAATGCAAAAATAACTGTATTCTGACTGACCACTGAATGAATTGTGAAAATGTAGATTTACAAAAAAATACAGCTGTGAATTCTAATGTAGATGTTAATAAATGCATGTCTGGTCTGACTCCACCAAATCAATCTGCTGACCCTCCCTTTCTCCTCAACTTCTTTTTGCCATTACCCAGTACATTGAACACTCTACATGCTGTTTCATTTTTTAATATTTACAGTCCATAAAGCCAGATCCCTACAGTGCCAGTAGCAGGTGTCAGCAGGGTGTTGGCAGAAACACAAGGATGTTCTCCAGTCATGCTTGACGTATATTCTTCCCTGTTTGCCATGCCTAGTCATAGCTTTCAGCTATTATCAGTATTCAAGTGGCCTGGTTTCCAGAGGTGCTGAAACAGTTGCCTCCATTAATATCTAAAGAGCCTGAAGTATAATTTTATCCCTATCTGCCATGTCCTTCATGCAATCTTCTTAGCATTTGTGAAACATGTGTCTTCTATTTAAATGCCAAAGTATTACCTTTAGAAATGAATAGATTGCTGACTAAGGAAGCAGCTTGACAGAACATTTAAAAAATGGGTCCAGTAACAATCTAATGAGTATTGTATATTTTTTAAGGAAGTCCCCTAGCAAATGTTACTGTGAATATCAGGCAGATTCTAAATCAACTGAAATCAACAGCAAAATCATGAAGACCAATGCTGTAGATACTGGCACATCCCAAGTTATGCCACCTCTGCAGAGTACACACAGTTCCTTTTGCCTACAACTGGATACCTTGCAGCCAATAACAGATGGGAGATTAATTTCTCTCCAGATTTGCTAATCTCCTTAACTGAATTCTCTGACAAAAGCATTTATGGATCTACTGTGAGACTGCTGCCGTAATTCCATGTATGAACTCAGCCATTAATTTCTACATCCAGCCACTTCAGGAAAATACCCTTAAAAGGCATGTATATGTACACAGGTGCACATCACAAAGGAGAAAAAGGAAACAATTTCTCTGTGTCTCCCACACAAAAACATATGTGAGACACCTTCATCATGGAACTAACAGATCCTTGAAATATTTACTCTGCCAAATAAAAACATACACTCTCTGCAAGAAATCTAATCAATACATAAAAAAAGAGTATAACATTTTATGTACTTGACATTAGTTTAGTTAGAAAAACTCTTTCAATAAATTCATTTGTGACTTAATCCTCACATGAAGGCAGTGAAGGACAGGGCAGCAGAGGAGCACAGCATGTGAGTACCATTCTTATTTTTTATGAACTACTATAATGCATCATAGGAAAAATACCTGTATTTCAGGTATTATTAGAAAGCAGCAAAAAAATGAACCCACAGGCCCCTTGTCCAAAGTCATACATGGACCAGTTATGGAGAGGACTTACTCATCCCTCACAAATTCCAATGGGAGCAATGCCAATTTGTTGCCTTTAAGCAGGAGCTCAGTCCTGTACAAGCAGTTTACTCAGCAAGCTCAGAGGACACAAGATATTTGCTCTCTTCAGCAAAAACTTGTACCCATTTGCTGGTCATACAAAGCCTGATTGTACACGAGCTCCATTTATACAGTGGCAGGTCACCTGCAGCTGAGCTCCCACCCGCACGGGGCCCAGCTGGACTGAAGATACCTTAGGGGCTCATATGCCCCAAGCTGAAAAACTACTTAAGAAAGAATTATTCACAAGGAATAATTCTGAAGTTAAGTCAGATTCAACTGTATCACTAATTCTGTCCTAGTCTTACTGCTTTGACTCTGTACCAGCTATTAAGAAGTCAATAGCAATCAACAGTCACGGCCACATAGCAATACACACACTTGGGTTCTCCTTCTAGGAATCAGCATTGGCATTTTAGTGTGAGACAGCTTTAAAAATGCTGATTTTTAAGTAGTATTCATTAGTGACAGCTCTGATGCTTTAATTGCTGGCAGGGCAGCTGTAGAGAGAACATCCCAATTAGTTCTTCAAAATACATGAAGTAAAATCACTCAAAATACTATTTTTGCCATTTCTAGAAAAGACTTGCTCCCCCCCCTTTTTCACATGCAAAAGCACAAATTGTTCTCTTCCACCTTTTTTAACATTGTTTCTCTTCAGCACATTAAATCACATGCTGTAGGAGCTGTTATTACTCCCTGGGGACCAGATTTTTGTGCGGTTACACCAACTAGTGCTTTCCTATGCAAATAGTCCCACTGGGACCCAGCCAAACCTGCAGTAATGTGCAGCTCAGGGGCTGTAACACAGCCTGTGCTCAGCAAGCTGACCAGGGAGGGGGGCTTTATCCCTCCTGACTGTACTCTTCTACAACTAAGGAGCTAAGCTAGAGCACCATGCCCACTGAATAGGCAGCGGACAGAGACTCCCAAGATCATGACTCCCCTCACCCACCATCAATGCTCTTTCAGCATAGGTGAGTTTGCCACAGCAAGGAGCTGGTTTTGCCTCAGTGACTGTAAAAGGAACCCAGAAATGTATGTAAGTTGCAAGTATTTCACTTTACAGCTGAAATTAGGTGAGGTGAATCCCACCCTAAACCAGCAACAAACAAAAATCAATACAGTAACAATGCTGTTACTGCTGGTGCTGGTAGAACACCAAGATTCCCCCTGAACACCCTTATGTTCTCCACCCACCCATAGCGGAACATGTTTTGTGTAAAATATCCTCTGTGTTGTCACACCACATCAAGTGAGGAAGTTCAACTGGGGGGCTTATGTTTTCTATGTGTGATTCAAACAGACACAGCTCGGATTTCTACAGAAAACACAGATTTCTTCTGGCTTTTCCCAGAAGCCCCTGAAACAATTGCTTAAGCAAAACGACACATTGCAAAAGCCCAGGATTCACATTGAGACTGCCCACCCTGCGAAACCACAACACAGTGCCTAACAGAGAGTGAAGCTACATCAGGATTTTTTATTATTATTTCTCCATAACCCATAACAACAAGTGAAAGCACCCTCTAAAACTGCCTTAAACCACAAATGCCGCATGAAGCTGGCATGCTCGACACAGCTTATAAATGTGATTTAATTGTGAATGGTAGAGTGAATAATCAGAGCTCAACAGCAAGCCTGATTACACATGAACACTACCCAGACTGCTCAGCATGGCTTCCCCTTCTCCATGCTCCTTCTGGCACAGGACAACCTACAGAGACAAACACCGCAGTGCCGCCTGAAACCTCTATTTTTATACAGCTGCTCGTCCCTGGTGTGTATCACAGCAGCTTCCAGGTAAGGGTTAAAACCTCTAATCCCTCTACAACATAACTACTGGTGTTATCCAAACCCCACAGGACTGAAGATGACCTGTCTAAAACAAGAAGTTGAAGGCAGCACACTGGACACAGCTGAGCACCAATGAGTCTTTTGTGACACTGCACTCCCAAAGTGGAGAAGATGACAGAAAAGAAGAAATATATCAAAGAATATCTGATACTTCCATAAAATGCTGCATCCTGAAATTCCCCTATGGCTATGAGGCTTTCAAAGGTCCCTGGAGAGGTCAAAATAAAATGATTTCTTATGGTATAGGGAAGATTTGCTACTATAAAAGCATTCTGGAAATCCATGCTATGTTCCACTGAAGAAAAGGTCCGCTCTGCAGGAGCAGTGCCTGAGGGGCCTTACTCACTTGGACTTGGCAACAACCAGAAGGTCTGTGAAGAGGAAAAGGTGTCGCTCCTGGGTCTGCAGACTCGTCTTCAGCTGCACGTGTCCGTCCAGGATGAGCATTCGGTTGTGGCATATGAAAGACTGCACGAGGGGCCATGACTCTGGGCTGATGGGGGACAAGCAGCCTTCCCTGCAAAAGGACATAAAATAAACAGAATAAAGGAAAGCAAATCAGCTATTTGCCTGAGAGTGAGAACCAGGCAGTGACTTCCCATACCTGCTGCCAAAAAGTAATTTATTTGACCACATTTCAGTGAAAGGTGAGAGGCACTTACAGGGTAATTCAGCAGACAGATTCTGACACAAAATCTGTTAGGGACTGTCCTCAATGAACCTTTACAGCCCAAGCTGTAAAAGCTGTAGCATTTACCATGAGTAGCATTTAGCAAAGGACAATAATATAGACACAGCCCTCCCCATTTTTGCTATTTGTATTTGTTTCCCTTTGTATTCAAGTCTTAGAGAAAATAGTTCTTCTTCTGTAGGCTCTCCAAATGGAATAAGGACACATAATGCACGATGAACAGAGAACTGCACACCCACCTTGATCAGAATAGGACTCATACTCAGGGTTAAAAGCCATTTATAGAAATTACTGAGAAACAATGACAAATATAAGGTGTTACTGAACCTTGCTAGAGACATTCCACGTACTAGATGCAACATGAGAAGGCTGCTCAGCCTTTCTCTCTCCCAGCACACAACCCACAAGCACTGAAGTAAGCTCCTGCTGCAGGGTTTGCTTGTGTGGCTGGAGCACAGCTATGCTCATCTGAGGCTGCTGGGTAATCCAAACCCAAACCTGCGGGGGAAATACCAGGCTCTCTCCTAGAAGACACTGATCTTTTCTAAGGAGGTATTGAGTAAGTTGCAGCACAGGGTGGAGACATGATTCTCTCAAACTCTCCTGATCTAACTGTTCTACATAAAGCAGCTGAATAGTTATTGAAGCAGAAACAGATTTTCTCTAGCATGATGGTCAGCTTACTCACCCAGACAGGATATCCCTATTTTCTGAGCCTTGCTGTAACAAATGACCATTTATATGGAGCCAAGCAAAATGAACGTCAGGGTCTGAGAGGAGGACACTCCTTCTCTAGAGTTCCCTAGAAGCTTGTAGCAGGTCAGGCTCTCCTTTGGAAAGCCAGAGGCATGGCCTCAGGTTCTCACACTAAGCTGAGAGAACTGGACCTGGGTCTCCTATACCCTGGTGTACCTTAAATAATGAATTTCTGGATTAAATCCAGGTACCACCAGTATCTTTACTCATGATTTTAAAATCCAACTTTGCAATTATTTGCTTTCCCAAGAGATGTCTCCAAATGAACCATTTCCCTCTGGCAAAACAAATCAGTTCAATTTTTATTCAAATATATTTACTTATGTTTTTCTTGTTAAAAAATTAAGCTAACACTTGGCAGGATCAGCTTGGCAAGGGCAGACTGAAGTGAACAACTTTGCAATTCCAGTTTATTCCTGGTCCCACTGGAATGGATGACAAACACCTAATGAGTTTTCTGGGAGAAGAAATGGAGCTTATGTGGGGAAAGTCACAAAAACAAATGGGGGGAGAAATGACAGAAAACAAGAGCAAGCACAGGAAACCTTCAAAGAAGGTCATAAACCTCGTACCTCTCTTAGAGCCTGGATGACTCATGACCATCCTCTCCTTGATACTTGTGGCTGGATTATGCAGAAAGTTATTTAGGAAATCCTGACAGCTGGGAGAGAAAGGATAAGCTCTAAGATTGGCCTACATTAGCAGGACACACTTTCACTGATGTGGAAGGAGCTGGCAAGGATCCCTACCTGCTGGGAAGGGCCTTGGATTCCCCTTTATGGCTGGGAGTCTTCAGTTTTTAAAAGAATTCCTCGACTTATTTTGTCTTAAACTGTGTCTTAATCTTGTCTTTCATTACCTATCCCATCAGGTAAGAGAGAAAGAAGAGGAATGACTTACAGAACGAATAATGCAAACCTAAGTTATTTGGTCATTCCTATGCAGTAGGGATGTCCAGGAGTGTGGGGGTTAAAGCAGAGGGAGGAATTTTGGTCCAGCATAACAGGGATACACACTGTGTGGCCAGCAACAGGAGCCAGGGGAACAACAAGCACCTCTCCTACCCTGCCACTCCCATGGGACTAGAAATTGCCACCTCACCAGTTCATCAATGAGTGCTAGGTAACTGGGACTCCATTCACTAACTCCCTAGCACCACTTGGCACAGAAACTCAAGCAGAATTCAGGAATGCTGATGAGTCCACCTGTGTGAAAGCCATGCATGGCTTTTACCTCAAAGATTAAATCAGGAATACACCCACCTGTACTTGAACCCAGTGACAACAAATGTGAGGAAAAACCTTTTCATGTTACACTGCTGAAAGCATTCTTACAATCATAAGGTTTTATGTCTCCATACGGGCAATTCTGTTTGATTATTCCTATTTGTACATTTTCTACATCATGATTCATAAGCCCAGGAGCCTCTCAAATTAAACTAAGCAAAATCTTTGCCATGTTGGTACACAAATGAAGGTGTAGTAGGTTTAGTAATGCCAGAAGGGTCAAGCAAATTGAACTGTCTTTTGAGCCAGTGCCTTTCAAGCACATCTGTCAGCTGAACTCTAATAAGCAGTCTTATATACAATAATATCAGGACTT